>WYDI02033281.1:18027-189103 GCA_009867235.2 Psittacus erithacus | reverse complement strand
GGCTCAGAATGTTCTTGCTCAGTCTAAACATTCTAAGCAGTAGCTACAAACATCGGTGTTATCACCGCTGTTCCCAGGCCAAAATCAAAAACACAGCACTGCACCAGCTACTAAGAAGGAGAAAAATGACTGCTACTGCTGAACCCAGGACAGGGTAACAAAGAAAGAACCTAATCTTAAAAAGCAGGCAACTGCAATGATTATTAAATGCTACTCATAGTGAATTATTTTAATTAGAGGAACATGGGAAATAGTTTGGTATATTTCAAGTGGACTAGCTAGTTTGACCACGGCCAATGTGAAACAGGAATGCATTCTGAGACAAACCTGTTCGTCAGACAGTTGTTCAAACAAAGAGATTTTACAAAACTGTCCATCAGTTTTATGTGACTTCAAAATTTCAGGATGCTGCAAATTACTTACTGTTGTTAATTCAAATTCCTTTGGTATGAGCATATTTGTAGTTATTTCCCCCCAGTCTTAGCATCACTGGTATTGCTCAGAGAAAGCACATTCTTATGAGGGAAATGCCAGAAAGACAAACACTTTTCCATTTTCTGGCTCAATTTCAAGACGAATACCCCTCAAAACGCTCAGACTTCAGTGGTCTTTTTCTCTACCACAGCACATCTTGCCTACTTTTTGCTTTTCTGTTTGATTTTTAATAGCATTGGGTATGCTTAATTCTGAATAGTACATAATTTCAAAAGGTTTAGCGTTTATTCTCTCCGCAGGTTTCTAGCCTGTTCGGAGCTTCATAAAGGTGCATCAGAACTTGGTGATTATTTTTCCATCCTGTCAGTCACTTCCAGCCTCCGGCAAGCTCCATATGCTGGCTGTCACATATACAGGCAGCCTTACAGCACTGGGCTTCCTCACCAGAATCTTTACGGGGAGCATCTGACAGCTGAGAAGCACCCTCCCCTGTATTTAAGACAGCTCATTGTTGTCTCCGAGTTGGGGAGTTTCATTTAACTCCTTTATTTATTTATTCAAGTGGCAGGTTTCCATTTTACTGGAAGCTCGCCATTTTACCTAAAAAACCACAACAAACACAACACACAGCAAACCCTTCGCTGCCCAGGAAGGATGATTTCGGCGAGGGGCGGGAGAGTGCCGCCCCCCTCACTAAGCCGCACATCGGCTGCTGCGCTCGCAGGGAAGCGGGGCCGGTGCCGCCTCGCACTCCGCAGAAGGCCCAACTCGGCGGCCAGGTCCCGCTCCCACAGGTGTATACCCGCCCCAACACCGCCGCTCCCGGGCGGCGACGGCGGCGGGTGCAAGGGTAGCGGGCTCAGCGCTAACCAAAGTCAAGCGCCTCTTCCCCCCACCACCTTACCGCCCGTCATTGGTCTCGCCCACCCTCCCCAAGCCAAGCCAGCACGCCCATAGCCGCAGAGACGGCAGCAGCTTTTGCTCTCTCGTCACCAACACGCATGCGCTGGAGGCCGAACCCCCGCCGGGCTGCGCCTCGGCACTCGGGCATGACAACTGCTACGCAAGGGGAGGAAGGAAGCGCGGGTACGTAGAAACACTGTTTCCGGCGTGATGACGCACATGAGGAGGGTGCTCGGCGGCCGCGGCCGCCAAGCTGCTGCGGGCCCGGGCGGGTTCGCCGCTCTGTCCTTCATCGCTGCTTCGGCGATGAGCGTGCCGTGCGCTCCCACAGCCGTTGCAGCCGGGGAGGTGCGCCCTGAGTGGGGGCCTCTTCCTCAGCGAGCCCCAGCATGAGCGGCGAGCGGCGGGCGGGCGGCGGCGCGCTGCCTGCCCCACACGGCGCCGGCGAGCGGTGTCGGGGCGGACGGAGGGTAGCGGAAAGGTGAGGGAGGTCTCAAGTGCCCGGCGCGGTGTAGCAGTGTGGTTGGTGGTTTGCTGTGCAGGGTCTGGCTTGTTCTTCTCGAGGGAGCGGGGCTGGGAGTGAAGAGAAGGAAGGGCTACAGCTGTCTTTCGAGCCTTTCTCTGTGGGGCAGCTTGGTACCTAGCAGGGCTCTAGCGCGAAAAAAGACAGTGATGAATGGGAAGGAAAGGTTTGTGGCAGGTTGGAGGCTTTTAATGGTACCGTGTTGTAGGGTTTTAAGGTGTATATAGTGGATATTATCAGTTCTGAGGTGACAATATCTATATAGTGGCTTGCCAAGGAGATGAGTTTTGAAATAGCCTGGGTGCTGTGTTATCTTACCAAACTAGTCTGGATTTTTGTTCCCGGTTTTGAATAATTTAAGTACTCTCTGAGTTCTCAGGATATAATATTCTGAAAGCATGTACTCTTGTTCTTTATCAGACATACTCTTCATATATTTCTTCATTCTTCAAAGACAGGATAATTTTCAAGGGTGGATGACAGAACCAACCAGCGTTCCTGTGGGTGCAGAACAAACACTGAAAAGAGTGAGTGTTGCCACACAGCTGATGAAGCATGGAAAGGAAGTGAGTGTTCGTGTTCCTTCTAATGAGCTTGGTTCAACAAAAGCAGCTGCTTACCATGAAAAGCAGTCTCCATCGGAGTTAAGAAAGGGCTATATATGCAGAAGTACTGAGAGACCTGAGAAGACAGAAATTACTAAATCCCTTGTGACAGATCACGATGCATTTAGAAACTGTGAACTATATCTACCTGTGTCTAGTAACTGCTCAGCAGTGGAGTCATCTGAGGACAGGTGAGGGTTATTTTTAATGTATGTATATCAGCAGCTTTTCTGTAGAAAGGGAGGGGTACTTTCAGTTCGTGAAAGTGAATTTCTTGGCAAAACTTCATATATGTTAGAGGGTTAGTGAAATAGGTCTGAATGTCAGATTTGAACTCTGATGGCCACCTTATTTTTATAGTTTATTAATCTTCTTTCCCCATCTAAGCGTATATAGCGCAAATATATAAAACTATATTTTGCCCATAGTCCTTTCCCTTCTGTCCAGCTTATTTGTGCTTGCTGTCATCTCAGACTATTAGGTTTAGGTGTTTTGGTTTTTTTTGGTGGTGTAACAGGGTTTTTTGTTGTTTGTTTTCAAAAAGCAAATACCATAATACTCTTAAGTAGAATATCATATGTAGTCTTTTTTTCCTTGGTATCTCTGGTTCAGCAGAATCTGATTTACTAGCTCAACAATTTAAGTGTTTGCACACAACACTATGCACTATTTATTTTATTTCTTTTGTGCATGCATGCTTTCATTTAATTATTGTTTTCCATCTGCTATTTTATTTTCACTCTATTGTTAAATATTAATGTAAAGATTAATGGGAAAAGGCATAAGTTTCCACATTCTTGTCTCCACAGATTTACTTAACTATATGCTTTCTAGAACAATGTTAAGATGCACTTTCAGCTCTGAAATGAGAGTGTCTGGGCAGATGGATTGCACCTCGATTTCAAAACAACTTAGTTAAATTGCAGTATTTTGTTATGCTGGATGTTGATCTGTCAGGTTCTGGATCTACGAGTTCTCTTTTGTAAGCTCCCAGAAAGAAGATGAGGTAATACTGCAGAGGAACATGACACTGCTTGCTCTATACCAAGCTTCTTTTTCAAGTAACCTCATTACTTTACCCAGTTGAGCACTTTTTCTCTTTGTGCCTTATAACCTAAATGTATTTGAGGATGTATCCTTAAGTAAGATTTCCCCCTGCCCTGCCACCTCCTGTGGGATCTCTTGTAGGAGCAGGTTTGTTCATGCTCAGAGAGGGACCTTATTGCTTTTTATTTTAAATACTTAGCTTATAGATAAGCTAAGCTAGAGATTGCTGCTGTCGAATACTGAGAGCTTGGGTTTATTTCAGTGTTTTCAAGGTCATTAATTATTCCTGAATTTCTTCACAAACCTTAATCAGCCTTAATCTCTCCTGAGAAATGAGATTACACATGCAAATTAGGGTTTGTCCAGTGGCATACTGTAACAAAGATAAGGACTTGGGATAAGTATTTCTGTGATTTTACTTCTCGGCATGTAGTGCTCTTTTTATGAAGTCCTGTGCTTAATACCTACTGCATCTGTTGTTTCTCTTTTAATTAAATATTATGTAGTATTGTTATGAGTCAGATTTCAAGCAGCTGCTTGACCACCCAGGAAGCCTAGTTTGACAGTTAAAGGTTTGAAACTTGAGTAAAAGCTAAACTGTAGTCTCATATGACTGTACAGTAGATTACAGTTTCCTGATATTACCCTATGTTTGTCTTCATACTTCTCAAGGGAAATATATGCAAATGGGTTAGAAATGTTACCTTTTTTTTAAGTAAACTGGTTTGGATGAGTAGAAAGTAGAGCCATGATTTACCGGTGTATTCTTTGAAGTTTAATGGGAGTAATTATCAGCTGGCTGCATTAAAGCCCTTCTTGCACTCTTTCTAACTGCTTATCCTGTCTTAGTTATTTGGTAGAGGGGATTATACGACATGCCACTCAGAATTATGTTTAAAGGAATGTGCAGTTTATTATTTTTTTTTTTTTTTAACACTCCATGAACCTCCATTCTCAACAGTAATGTTCACACCCTGTCTTTGAGATCATTGATAATGCTAGGCTTTGCATAGAAACAAGATCCTTTTAGGCCATCATTTCTTCCCTCATGGTCATAACTTGACTTAAGAATCTCTGTGTATAGGCTCAGATGGAGATGTTTGACTCTTCAGACAGCAAAGAAGCCCATATTATTCAAGGAGGAAATATTTGTCTGGATTTCAGTAAGCCTATAGGCTGCAGTTTGGATTGTGAGAATTTTTGATGTCTTTGAGTTTGTAATGTTCAAACATCTGCAGATAGCTGGCTACTTTTCATTGTGATATTCTGTCATGTATTGTGCTCTTTACTAGGCAGGTTGCTCAGCCTCTGTGGAGCATAGCTACAAAGCTCTGGTGATTAATGTGTTCTTAGTTGCACGCGTAGGTTGTATTATTTGTATACTCAGCAAATTGGATCTTGGCTTGTGTCTTTTGCAAATTTATCTATAAGATTTACAGATATAAAGGGGCTTTAGTACTCTGTAGCCTTCTTACACCCAGCAGAAATTCAGGCAGTGATTCATTACCAATGTAGCTGTCATACATGAGGGAGGTGAATAGATGGAAAGTAAATTGGGTTGAAAAAAATTGGAGAAAGAGGTATTTTACTGGCGGTTGAAAATGGGGGGGAAAGGTAAGTGGCTAAGATTTGTGCTGTTACATGAAGCATCCGTTGATTCTTACTGCAGTGAGGAGGACATGTATCGTGATGCAGAAGAAATAGAGAGAGAGAGAGTATTACTTTGTGGGACAAGCTCTTCAGGTATGTTCAAACTTCTTGTGGTGTTTCAAATACAGTATTACAAATCTGTGTGCTAATTCGTAGCACTAATTTGTGATGATTTGGCACCCTGTTCCTAAGGATTTTTGTGCACAGATGTCTCTGCGTGCACTAGAAGTTACTTATCATGACTGAATATGTTGTGCAGTTTGTTTCATGAAAGGTAGGTTTTATGTAAAACTAGTTGCTCTTAATATATTTTCCCCATGTTTCAATAATTATTTTACAAGAGTATGTAAATCTTTTGGAAAGGAGTCATATAGCCTATGTTATGAGTGTTGTGTTTGAAAATTACTGATTTATAGTCATTATAGCAGCATGTGTTGCTGGGATCCCTTGATTACCTTAGTGCTATATGTTTTGGAATGAAAGCTGATGGGATTCCAAGAGAAAACTGTTACTACTTCTTTTCTACCGTTGTTTCTGGCTTCTTCAGAAAGATCTGTTACCTTTCTCCCTTGACAAATATTTTTCTGACTGCTAAGAAAATGAAGAGTACTTAACTAATTTCTACTCTTTACCAATTAATATTTTGTTAAGAGAGGAGCAGAGGAACAAAATTATTTTTCTTCACTTGTCATTTTCAAAGCAAGCTGGCTTTTTTCACCTCGGCTACTATGAATTACTTAGTGCTATCAGTCTCCTGTGGCACCAATGTTATTTTAAAGTGAGAGTGCATTTAGAAATTAAGTTGTTCTGTTTCATAGTTCTCTTCCTAATGTTACTTACTCTGTTTTGACAGAATATAAACTAAGCGTTGCACCTGAAATGGACATCATGGAGTATTGCAGAAAAGAATGGAGAGGAAATACGCCAGTAGCAAAAAGGATGAGAAAGGTATCAGTTTGCTTTTTGTAGAATTTTGTTGGGCCTTTTGCTTTCGTTTGTATGTTTAGTAGGTGATTTCCTATAGGAGCAGCCTTTTAAACAGGCAAGGCAATAGCAGTGTTTTCCAGTGTCTGGTCTTACAGATGGCTGACAACTGAAAAGTAGTTGTGTTCACGTTCATTCAAAATGTGTTTTTTATAAGGCTACTTGTTGATAGTGTAGGGTTTTGACTATTACTGTTCTTCATTACTGGTTTCAATTGAAGTTCTAGATTTGGTTTATTACCATAAAATGGTAATTTTGTGGGCTGTTGAAATGACAGAGCAGATCACCAGACCTTTTGGCAGAAGGCATATAACTGCAGTTGGTGAATTGCATGATTTTTAAGATGGGGAACTTTAATGAATAGGCTCTTTTTTTTTTTTTTTTTTAATTTTTCTTGGTTTCTTTCTTTTTTTGTAGGCTTTATGCTAGTTTTCTTAAATTAGTCTTGAACTAGAATGGTAAAAAATAAAGCATAGGGTTGGTTGGCTTTTTTGTTTTGTTTCGGTTTTTTAACACAATTTTTAAGTTTAGTGGTGTGCAAGTAAACCTAAAAGTGCTTTCCATAGACTGAAATATCCATATGTCACCTTCAAGAGATTAGTAAGAGAAATACAAACGCATAGCTGAAGAAACATGCTGAGCTTCACAAGTTACATTTCAGCACTAATGCTTCTGCTGAAAGTGTATGTAATGGGAAAAGCGGGGAGGGACAAATGTGCTGAGTCATGTGTCAAGATATTTCAATGTAAACAAAAATTTCCCCTGAGACAGAAACAAACTACATGTGACATATATTGCAGAAGTAGAATCACAGAGTCTACTCGGTTGGAGAAAACATTTAAGATCATCAAGTCCAACCATTACCCCAGGACTGCCAAGACCACCACGAAAGCATATCACTGAGGGCCTCATCTACATTGTTTTTGAGCACTTCCAGAGATGGTGATTCCACCACTTCCCTGGGCTGCCTGTTCCAATGCCTGATCACCTTCTCTGTGCAATAATTTTTCCTAGTATACAATCTAAACTTCCCTTGGCACACCTTGAGGCCATTTCCTCTTGTCCTAGCGCTTGTTACTTGGGAGAGGAGAAGAGATTGACCCCCACCTCACTGCAACTTCCTTTCAGGTAGCTGTAGAGAGTGATAAGGTCTTTCCTGAGTCTTGTCCTCTCCAGACTAAACAGCCCCAGTTCCCTCAGCTGTTCCTCACAGGTCTTGTGCTCCAGATCCTTCACCAGCTTTGTTGTCCGTTTCTGGACCCTCTCCAGCACCTCAATGTCTCTCTTGTAATGAGGGGCTCAGAATTGGACACAGTATTTGAGGTGCAGCCTTGCTAGTGCAGAGTACAGAGGGATGATCGCTTCACTTTTGAATTTTCAAAATGTGTAGTGGGTCAAACTTTTTTTTTCTCCCTGATAGCATTGGATACTAATATTCCTGTATCTTTTATGGTACCAGTGCAGGACTTTAAATGTTTTATTAATGCTTTTGTTATTTGGATTTTGTGGGTTGTTTTTTTTCTAGGGATATGAAGCGGTTGCTCAGAAATTTGCATCTATAAGGAGAGTACGAGGTGATAACTACTGTGCTTTCAGAGCAACTCTTTTCCAGGCACTAAGCCAAGCTACCCAGTTACCAAGCTGGCTGCAGAGTGAAGATTTTACTATGGTATGTGTCAAGCTCTGATCTCTGACAGTAAAGGAATGTTGGTTCTAACCTGTTTGATAATTTTGTGATCTCATTTCTCTGTTATGCTGTATATGCTCACTTCATAATATCCCCTAAGTTGCAAAGTGGTAATGTTAAATTTTGTTTAGTGATTTTTCCAACTTGGAATTGAGTCCAGGTCCAGTTTATAGTGTATAAATGTAACTGTGGTGCTGACTGTAATGTAACTTGTTTGTCTTCATCTTGCCTTCTTGTTCTTCTTACTGCATGTCAGTAAGATATTTTCCACAACACAGCTGGCAATAACAAAAGTATAGGCAACTTATTCCAAGCACATTTGAAAAAAACGACAGGTTTTCAAATTTACTGCGTGTGTTCTTGGGTGCCATATATGGTTTCTCTAGGAAGCAGATTAACAAATTGGATGTTGTAGGCTTTCCAGAATCTGTGTATTACCTGTTTCTTAAATGTTACTTAAAATAAGTGGAAGAACAATTCCAACCTGATACGAAGAACAGGTCTTATGGAGCATTGATGGATAAGCAAAGTGAGGTGTCCTCCTAAAAGCAGAAGAATATTCCAGAAATTGTCTTGTGACAGCAAAGTCTATTTGATGATATTGGTGAACATGGGAACACATAAGAAGCTGCCTGTACAAAAGTGGCTCCCTTCAGGGGAGTAAGTTTCCAGTAGTCCAGGCTGCTGCTGGAAGTGTAAATGATGAATGTCTGATGCAGACTCTATGTAGGCTAGTGGTCCAGGGTTAATAAATGAAGATAAACTGAGCATGCAACTGCCAGGCTGCCCTTCAAGAGAAGTGTAAAAACTTTTAATTGAGCAGGTGTAGCATGTGAGCGTAAAAGAGGCAGTTCAAAAGCTAAAGTATGATCTGCCAATCAACTAATGCCCAGGTTGTTTTCTTCTTAATAATAAAACCTGTCCTGTAGTGTTTCAGTTATGTTCCCTGAAAAGAAAACACAGTTTGTGTGTTCTGGGCAAAGCAGTTTACACTCCACTGAGAGTTCTGGATTATCTGGTGGATATCATCACATCTTTAGCCTTCTCTTCTCTTGGTTTAGAGGCACTTTCAAACATGGTCAGCGTCATCTGCTGCTGGAGTTTTGTTTTAATTAAAAATAAAGCATAGACCAGTATTTGGCTGTTATCCAGAAAGTATTATATAGAGCCAGCTGCGTTAAATTATGGCCATCTTACTGTGACGTGTTTAGAAGAACAGATGGCTTAGGGATCTTTTTAAGGTGTAAAATGTTAAAAAAAAAAGTCAGTAAAATAATGTGCAAATTGGTGGCTTTTCCTTTCAAGACTTCTGACTTATGCTGCCTTCTTTTCTCTTAACTTCCAGCTTCCTGAAAATCTGCTGAGCAAGTATGACTGGATCAAGCAGTGGCAGCTAAAACAAAAACTGAGCAGGAAGATGGGAGAAATAAGTGATGAAATTAAAGACTATTTAATACTTCTGAGGAAAAAGGTTGGGAAATTTTTTGTTTATTCTTGGTCATTCATAATTAAGAAAAATTACCAAGTTTTTTGAATGTGGTAAATTTAGCATAATAGAGCTATAAAAAAAGATATTTTTTTCATTTCTTCAAGGAAAGAATATGTAGATCTATGTGAGTTTTCTGGTCTTTCACTGCTTGCATTAGGCTGCTGCTGGAATTAATCTGTAAGCAGCTCTTGCATAAAGCTTTTGGTTAGGCAGGTTTCAATGAAGACATAAATGTAATGAGTAACATTTTGCCTCAGTTTCTAGTATTTATTTGAAGGAAGGATGTATACTGTGGGTAATGCTGTTGCTACCTTGAACAGACAGTGTAAAGAAAAACAACAGAATAATGCTGAAGTAGTTTCAAAAGAGTAGGTTTTGTTCCATGTTCATATGTTTTTGTTCTAGGGTAATGGAAAATAATTGTGCCCTTTCAGTGTTCATACTATATTACCTAGCCCCATCCTTTACCCCCTTTAAACTCTGGAACCTATGTAAAAACTCTTCAGTTGTTTCTGTCTTACTATGTGTGCGTATTCTCTTTTTTTTAAAGGCTTTTAAGAATATTTTAAAGGCAGTTTGAGGGCTACTATGAAATACTGCATTCTGAGTGAATGAAATTTAAAGAATGTGGTGGGCGTAGGATTTATGATACAGGAAGTAAAAAAGGTTATTATGTTATTGATTATTGTCCCATGACAGTATTTGTTTTGCCACCTTGCAGCAATTTCCAGCATCCTCTTCTTTTGCTTTGCTTAGGCTCATTTTGCTTGAATTAATCTTTATCTCAACTTGACCATGATAGGACTACACCTGTGGCAGTATTCTTGGTGGTATTTAGAAAAGCACAAAGCCTTTCATATGTTAAATTCAGAGTGCCTGTGCTGAACATCTGAGAATTCACAAGCAGCTTTTTCAGCTCTTGCACAGTGATTGCTGTTGATAGATGTTGTGTGTGTTATTATTTTTTTTTTTTTATAGTGGAAGAATATAAGTGAAATCAAGGGTCCTATTGAGAAACAAGAAGCTTGTGATAAATTGTTTAAAAATGAAGAGGAGGAATACAGTCTTTATGAAGCAGTGAAATTTTTGATGCTAAACACTGCCATTGAATTATACAATGATGATAAAAATGGAAGGAGAGTTCCTGTCTTCTCATGGTTACTGTTTGCACGGGATACATCTAGCAACCCTTGTCAGTTAATGCGTAATCACTTGAATCATATTGGTCACAGTGGAGGCCTCGAACAAGTAAGGAGGAATTGCTCTTACGCTATTATTTTCCTCATTCGGAGATTTTAGTTTCAAGTAGTTTAAAAAATCACCAAACTTTCATTGGTCTGGCAAAACTTAGTGGTGTACCATCTGGTCTTTTGTTGGAAAAACATAGTAGAACCACTAGTTTGTAGTAGCAGTATGTAAAGGCCTTCCTTTTAAACACAGATTTTTTGTCTCACAACTGATACTTAGGTAGCATCCTTTGGATGTATGATATTCTATTAATAGTAACTTAGTCTCAATCATTAGCTTTTTAAAAAAAAATGATAAAAGCTAGTACTCAGATTGTGAAGAGAAGATGGTGTGTAGTACGTGAACTTGGTGAATTCTGATGAATTAATCACAGTTACTGCCTTATACATTGCAGAAATGGTATGCATGTTACAAAAAAAGCCTCAAACTAAAATACAGTGGTTAATGAGCTGAATAGCCAGAAAGATTTTAGGAACATCTATTTTAAAAAATCCCATTGAGGATGTTAACAAGTGTGGTACTGAAGTTGAATTCACTGCTTAACTTCCACGTTTCTAGTGTCTGTAATTATTATGTTTTGTTTCTGTTTATTGGCTTAAAATTCTGATGACTCTACTATAGATGGCACAGGTTGCTGTTACTGTTAAATAAGTAACAGATTCTTGGTTGACTTTTTTGCTACCACGTTTAGTCAATAAGTAATGTTGTCTGTGTGTTTGTGCTGACAAGATTGATTTATTTCAGTGCTACTCTTTTTAAATTGTTATTTGTGACGGGATACATTAGCCACTGTAGCAGACAAGATAGACTATTTTTCAGCTTCTTTTTCTGAATTCCTTCTGATATCAACAGGCTTTATAAGGACTTCCCATCTGCTTTTTATTTGGCTAGAGAGTTCAGAGTAGCCTATAAAAGGGAAAGGATTGTTGCCTGAAACTTGTTCTTGTCTGGTTTAGTGAATTAACACGATGAAGATGTGAGAGAATGTTTTTCTGCCTGTTTGTGGCAGTAGGGAAGTGGGATTCTCTGTGATGAGAAGAATGTCTTTCTGCCCGTTTGTGGCAGTAGGGAAGTGGGATTCTCTGTGTGAAGTAGCTTTTCTTTAGGCCTAATATCCTACTATGCCATTGGGGCTGAAGAGCTTCATATTAAAGGTATGGTGTCCTACAGGTATATGATCAAGATGCTGAACTAGAGCTACACTCTTAATTTTTTTTACCTTTGAAAAAATAGATCTGATGGGTATTAGTTTACTGTTTCTATGAGAAAAATCTTGTAAAGGATATGTGCAATTTTACACATCATATTTCTGCTTTTTTCCAATGTAGGTGGAAATGTTTCTCCTTGCTTATGCTCTGCAGTGTACCATCCAAGTGTATCGGCTGTATAAATATAGTACTGATGAATTCATCACACTTTATCCCAATGACCCAGAGGAGGACTGGCCTGTGGTGACTCTCATAACTGAAGATGATAGACATTATAATATTCCAGTCAGAATGTGCCAAGAGACTATGCTGTAAACGTGTGATTTTTGCCAGATGCTGCTTGTTGGGTTTTCCAGTCCCATTTTGAAACAGGGTGATGATGAAATCTACACTGTTAAATCCACAACAACTTTAAATCCATGTTTTGAATGTTGACATCTGAAAGAAAATATCAAATAGATACCAGCCTAGAGTAAAAATTTTGCAGGTATGGCTTTTGTTGCCCATAAAAATAGGAAATTTTGCAATCCTTTTTTTCAGGGGCTTATTCTGAATAGGAATGCAAACACTATAGATTTTCTTGATTTAGAAAGCTAGGTGAGGCTCTGTGGTCAGGCATAAGCTGACTGCCTGCTCCCTGAATAATGAGATAACGTTGAATTGAAATTTCTGGACAAGAAAGCTGGCAGTGTCCTGACTGTTGTCTGTACTGCTGCTTAGAAGCAGTCTGTACAAATCTTGGGTCATGGGAAGCAATGTAATTCTTTTGCAGTTGGAATTTAATGCCTGCCATAGTTTATGCTATAAGAGATGTTACTGAAAGTTTTCTAATGCTTTGGGGTTTTTCTGCCGTGGGTATCTCTTACTTAGAAGCCAGTTGTCTGGTACACTGAAAATTCAGAGCTCTTCCCTTTCAACCCCTTAAGAAGATCTTGGCAAAGAGAGGTGATGATAAAGGAGTATAAAAGTTGTTTGTTGGCAGGTCACAAATTCAAACCCTACACAGAATTCCGTCTTCAGGTACGATAGCTGATAGGAGTTAAGCAGGTGCCTGCTAACTTCCATGTCTCTTCATATTACTGTTCTTGTAATGTTAATTCTCACTGGTAGCTGCTGTGTGTGGGGGGACATTAGAATCCTTGTTTGTCTGGAGAGTGCAGTAGCAGGAAGTCAACTTCTGGTGCAGCTTCCCCACTCTTGGGAGGAGTATATGGGAGGTTCTGTTTCTGCTTAGAATTACTTGGTACGTTCTGAATTGAATACTGAATATATCAGATGCTGGGAGTGCCAACATACCTAAAAAAACCAACAAAAACCTGTCACCTTTTAGCTTAAAGTGTAAATATGCTCTGCAGGTGATTCCTGCAACAAGAGAGTGGAAGTTGATTTAGATGAAAGGCTGCTCTTAAAAGGCCTTATTTAAAAGGGATAAGATGATAAAAACTACTTATCATGTGTGTATTCTGGAGGAAATTACATGCAAACTTCCTGGCATGTAAACCTTCAAATTCTCCCATTTTGTTCTACTTAAAATTAATTTGTTAACTTTTATTGTGAAAGGTAGTTACACAATGGAAATTTTTATTCATTATGTTCTAAAATGTGTTTTAGACTCGTCTTACTGTGTGGTCTGTCGTGTGTTTGGTGTTATATTTACCTTGTTGTCTTTGCCTTTCAAAGCAATTAGTTTGATCTGTTACTGAAAATTCCTGGGAGCTACAAGGGAATAAAAATAAACTAATTTATGTGGCAGTGTTTTGTTTCTCAGTTTATGGGTGGTTTTCTCTTTAGCTTTGTATTTTTGAGTTTTTAAAATCCTTGTGCAAGTCAGTTATTTCTTAAAAGCTGCAAAACATAACCTATGTAAAACAACAAATTACTGTTCAGTGGTTCTTGCGAGGCTGAGGAGGAGAGCAACAAAGTTGTGTGGTAATGTGTAGGAATAGTTGGCTGAGGGTAGAGTGATGTGCTGAGCTGATGACCCAGCAAGTATAGTAGCAGAGCTTAGACAGGAGTGTTGGGTTCGGAACTGTAACTTGATTCAGACAGCTGAGTCGAAGCTTGATCAAATCTTGGCCAAATTTACTTTCGTGTTGCAGTGGCGGCTCTGTTGTCACAAACTCATCAAGGAGGGTGAAGAGCAAGGTGAAAACTTGTATCTTGCCAGAATGGCAGGTATAGTCATATATCCTGGTTTTTGTGTGAGAGGGAGCTCTTGCACTGTGCATTGAGTACAGAGCTCAATTCTTGTGTTGCTAGTATTTAATAGCGGTTGTTGCACAGCCCCTGCAGCTTCTCTTCTGGATGTACTTGCCATTTGTATGTTCAAGGCAGGATGTACCTAGCAGGCAGGATAGACTGTTCATGACTTCTGTTTAAGTTGATGGAATGACAGACAAAAAGACACCCTGAGATGTACTCACCAGCTGCTGCCTCCAAAGGACTGTTTGCACAATTTACCCCTTTTTGGAATTCTGTGGTTTGGGGCTCGTCTTTTAGACACTTGCCCACCAAGTCTGTGTGGGATCTATTTCATTTGGACTCTTGCAGCAGCCAGCAGCGGCTGGGGGCTGCGGTAGGTAGGCAGCCTCGGCACACACTCATCCGTGTCAAGCTTTCAGTCTGATGAAAACCCAGTAATTTTTTTTGATTGCTGAAACCTCAACCCCCTCATTTGATGGAAATTATATTATTGTGTAGGCTGAATGTGGTAAGTCTCTCCGTGTGTCTCCCTGCGCTTGCCTTTCTAGAATGAGGTAATTCTGCAAGTGTTGGTAGCTTGCTTGGACACTGTCCTTGTTAGACCTGTGTGCACCCGCCCATCTTTAAATGGGGGAGGGGAAAAAGGGAGTAAAAAGGGAGAAGGGAGAAAAACGGGAGAAGGAGAAAAAGAGGAGGGAAACAAAGGCACCTTTCTCGGGGCGCGGTGCCACGTTTCCCCGCGCGCCCCGCCCCGCTCCGTTCCACAGGCAGCCCGCCCCGGCGCCTGCCTTCGGTGCCCTCGCGGCTTGACGGAGGGGCCCAGCTCAAGGGCGGGCGCGGGCCGGCAGGTGTCGCTGCAGGCCCAGCCGCTGCCCTGCCGTCCTGTCGGGGCACAGCGCGGCCGGGGCTGCGCTGCCCCGCGCGTCACCGCCGTGTGGTGGCGCTGGTGGGGCGCCGGCCGGTGGCGGGATGGCGCTTGCGGGTCTTCCCGGCCACTGCAAGTGGAAGTGTAGCTGAGGCGTGTGTGTGAAGGCGGCAGTGTTTCTGGGACCACTTACTGCCTGACACAAACGCGAGGCTGTGATGTGTCAACGGTAGTGTGTGCACTGAGAAACAGCGGCGTTGAGCCCTCAGGTTGTCCTAGAGCAAATAGAGTAACTTTTAAAATCATGGAATCACAGACTGGTTTGGGTTGGGAGGTACCTGAAAGCTCATCCAGTTCCAACCCCCTACCACGAGCAGGGACACCTTCCACTAGACAGGTTGCTCAAAGCCCTGTCCAACCTGGCCTTGAACACTGCCAAGGATGGGGCAGCCACAGCTTCTCTGGACAACCTGTGCCAGTGTCTCACCACCCTCACAGTAAAGAACTTCTTCCTAATACCTAATTTAAATCTCCTATCTGTCAGTTTAAAGCCATTCCCCCTTGTCCTGCCTCTAACTATCCTTGTAAAAAGTCCCTCTCCAGATTTCTCATAGGCCCCCTTTAGGTACTGGAAGCTGCCCTAAGATCTCTCCTGAGCTTTCTCCGCTCCAGGCTGAACAAGCCCAACTTTCTCAGCCGGTCTCTATAGTAGTGGTGTTCTAGCCCTCTTATCATCTTCATGGACCTCCTCTGGACTTGCTCAAGCAGGTCCATGTCTCTCTTGTTTTGGGGGCCCTAGAGCCGGATGCAGTACTCCAGGTGGGGTCTCGCAAATAATCTTCTATTACTGCTTATACTGTTGTTCCTCAACTGCTCAGATGACAGAAGTTACCTCTAGCTGAAAGTGACGTATTTACTGCATCCATACACTAATGGATGTAACTGTAACAGGCCTTATCTTTAAAGGTGGAACACTTGCTGGACTGCTTCTCTCTTTGTGTTTCTGAATGTTTTCTGCCCCAGATTTTTAGTTTTGCATAAAAGTTTAAGAAAAACAACAAATTATGTTGAGCAAGCAGGATATACAGGATGGGTCATAAACCTGCACATTCTGTCCATTTCACTCAAACTTTATAGAGCCCCTTTCTCTGAGAGGACTATTTTTCTTTAAGCGCTGTGTAGCTTTTTGGCCTCTGTTCTACAGCAGAAGATCTGGATGTTATGCCCAAAGAATGGTTCTCTGGAGCTCAAAAAGATTGTGTTATAGCCTGCTTCTTGCCTTTTCCAGGCAGGTTCATCTCTTGCTTCCAAAGTTTGGCTTCTGTGCCAGGTTATAATAAACAGCATCACAAATGCACTTGCATTTTGGAGGATTGTGTTCCTTTTTTCAGCATGCCAGCAAGCAGGAGTTAACAACAGTTTCTGTTCTCTCGCCTGAACTTGTCTTTTGAATTTATGTTGTTGAGAAGGGGAGAAAAATCAGTAACAAAATTTATCCTCTGGGGTCATCATTTATCCACTTGGTTAATAGGGTTGAAACAAAAGAGGGAAGTAGACTTTTATAAGTAAAATAGTAAGAAGACCCCCAAACTTGTGGGAGTTAGCAGTTTCTTTCCCTTGTATTAAATAGCACAGTGGCAGTCCATGATGTCTCCTGCTGTGTGCCTCAGACTCTCATCTGCTATTCAAGCCCCCTAAGGTCATCCCCACAAAACACCCAGCTGGGGTGTCACCAGCCTCCTGCCCCTCCTGCAGGCATTACCACAGGAGGCTGGCATATGGTGCTTATGTACTAGCTTTTAGTATCTAATATTAATGTTATTTTTAGACTATGGAATGTTTCCATGGTGTTCATTTACCGATGAGCCCTCTGTACAGCTATCTTCTCTCAGATGTGCTGGGTTCTGTCCTGCCAAACCATGCTACAAACAAAAAACCTCTTTTAAATAAACAAAATAATTGAGTGTTTTAAAGGTTCTAGGTGATTGGGAAAAAAAATATTTAAGAAGTTAATTTGGAGCAATGCTAAGGGCTGTTTAAAGTAAATCTGTGATGGCTTCCACAGTCACCTAGTTTGTAAGACATCCAGATGAAAAGTCCAGGTGTTACTACATCCCTTCATCACCCCATCCCATGAATGCTTCATTCCGATGTGTCTGCCTTCCTGGTTAGAAGATGGAAAACAGCAACATGGAAAAATCAAATAAAGTGATGGTGTGAAATTTCCTTTGACGTACTAGTATAAAAGGTGTAAGAGCTGTGGTTGTGACAGTGGTCCTGTTGCACTACAGATGCTACCGTGCCCCTGTGGGGCTTGCCACTGACACACCTGGCTCTTCAAAGAAATGTTGCACTGAATGATGTGTGAATTAACTACCAGCTTGTGGTAGGTAGGCTTGGCATGCGTAATCTGTTTTGGCTGTAGGTTTGGAAGCACTGGCTCCAGATGCTTCTCTGCTCATGAGACACAGGAAGATGTGCGCCTTTTATGTCACCTAGAGGAAGGAGACTTGCTATTCAGAGCTACAGAACAGCCTGTGTAGAGCATTAATTACTGCTTGACTTACCTCTGGGTAGAAACTTCCTCCACAACCACTCGTAGACATTGGTTTTTGTCCCAGTGGGTCTCTGTGCCATGTCTCAGGGACTGGGAGAGTGTTCACAATGGTTGTCTGACACCTTGCTTAGAAGTGCCATTACAGACAAGCCCTGCCAAAGGATGACGGCAGTGCTTCTGCTCTCTTTGAGCCATACCTTTGTTAGTTGCAGGGTTTTTTCACCTGTCTGTGGTAAAGGAGCTGTTTTGTGTTCCTTGGAAGAGAGCAGATTGGCCCTTAGCAGCAGCTACACTACAGACGTCCAGCAGGGTCATGTTCTCCCACACCTTTTTCCCACCTTCTATCATTGATTATTAGGCACAAAAGCAAATGCTGTGCAATACTGCCTGTGAGCGGGAGGGTCTCTGTATGTGGTTGAGCACTCTCTTGTCTGAAGTCTATGTGTGCCCTTTGGGGAAACAAACTGGTTTATATTTCAGTATGCCTAATTGAAGGAAGAGCTAATTGTCCTCTTTACTGATGGAGGAATAGTCAGGGGAGGGTCTGCTGATGGGAGGGAGGGAAAAAAGGAGGAAGGAAAGGAGAGGAGACTTTCAAGACTACAAGCAAAGAAGGTGAACTAATAATGTGATTTGCCATCATAGTGCATGTCTTGCATTTAACTGCTTGTAGTCTGACCCTTTGTTGTTTAGGGAGAGAGAAACAAAGCCTTTGTGGTCCCTGAAAGAGAAGGCTTAGTTTGAGAAAGTCAAACTTTCCTCATGTGACTCTGTTTACACTTTGTGGCCATGCTCAGTCTCCTCAAGATGAAGCAGTGTGGCAGTAATCCTAATACATTAATCCTCATACATTAAGGACTGTAGTGACAGGACAAGGGGTAATGGGTTCAAACCTAAAAAGGGGAAGTTCAGGTTAGACATAAGGAAGAAGTTCTTTAAGGGTGGTGAGGCACTGGAATGGGTTGCCCAGGGAAGCTGTGAATGCTCCATCCCTGGTGGTGTTCAAGGCCAGGTTGGACAGAGCCTTGGGTGGCATGGTTTAGTGTGAGGTGTCCTTGCCCATGGCAGGGGGGTTGGAACTAGATGGTCTTAAGGTCCTTTCCAACCCTAACTATTCTATGAGTCTATGATTCTATACCTGTTTTCAGACAGGCCCTGGCCTTCCAACCTGTAGGGATGTTGGCCCACATGCCCTCATGGCAGGCACCCAAGACCAGCAGGCACAGAGGCAGAATCTTTTCCTGAGTCCTGTCTGACACCCCTCGGTTCTTTTTCCCTATTTTCTACAGCGGGGCCTCCCTTCAGGCCAGCGCCCTGGGCAGGGAGAACCAGACAGCGTCAGACCACGCTCTGTGCAAGCGGCCACGGGGAGGCAGCGGTGGGTACCAGCAGCTAACGAGTGTGCGCCAGGGAGCAGCAAAGGGAGTTACTGGTTGCTGACACCCTAATTATAGTCTCGGCCTTCTCCTGGTCTCCGGCAGGAATGTCATGAGGCGATATTTTCTCCAGCTATGGCTGGAGAGCCCTTATGGGGAGCTGGACATGGCAAGAGCCAGCCGGTTCAGGGGTCTCTGAAGGCCACTTGGACAGCCCCACAGCGGGTCAGGAGAAACAGACCTGCTGTTCCCAGCCCCATCACAGGGTACACCGTGTGGAGGACAGGGGACTACCAGCCCTGTGCTGCGTGGGGGCCTGTGGCCACAGACAGCAGGGGAATGAGAGGGTACACAGAGAGCCCCACGGAGAGGAGACAAGATGAGGTGGGCAGGATTTAAAGGGCTTACAAAGTACGTGGGACCTTAGGGCAGGCCAAGCTTTATGGATGCATGATGCTGGAGATTGCAGAATACTTAAAATTAAAAATACAAAACAGACTGTGAGACAGTCATTTTGTGGGCTGGAGAAGCTGTACTTCTTTCTGAGACCATCATCCAGATCTCTGCTGTGGCCCAGCATGAGGAGAGGTGAGGCAGCAGAGTCTGGGGATGTCAGTCACAGGTATGAGCAAAGCCCTACCATCGTACCTCTCCAAGTCCTTTTTAAAAGCAGTGGCTGCTCAAGTGTTACATCAGGAGAGATGTTTAAGTTTGTGGTCCCATATTCAGCCTTTTTGCTGGGTCTGGGTGGCTCATATTCAGTCATGTGTGAGTACCCAGGGGATGTTCAAAATCAAACACTAAACATTTTTTGGTTAAGGAATGTTTTTACAGCTTCGTAAGAACAGCTTTGGTGGCTTGCCAGATGGATGGATGAAGCATCTTCTCATGACATTTGAGTTTGCCTTGGCCTGATGAAAATAATGATCTCCTTTTAAATACTAAGTGTCTATTTAACAGGAATGCTAAAACTTTTAGAGTTGGTGTGGAAAAATTATTCTGACCATTGTATTCTCATATCAACAGCGCTTGGAGGCGTTGTAGAAATAGCGAGCTTGTCTTGCATCATTTTATGGATACCCTTGGATTTCATTAACTTCAAGTTAAGATGGTTGGCAGCATCATGCTCATAATTCAAAACCAATTTGCCTGTTGGATTAATTTCTCACCAGGAGGTATATTGTGCTTGTTCCAAGTGAGAAGAGGACTTTAGATCATGTCAGATTATCAGAATTCTTAAAACAGAAACAATCAGATTCATTAATCATATGCAAACTGTTAGAACTTTACTTAAGGTAATTAGAGTATGAAAGCTATTGGACAATATTGGAGCATAGATCCCCCCCAAAGAAAGCATAGATCGTTCTTTTTAACAATGCAAAAACATACATCTCTGTAAATACATAAACAGCACTCAATTTTAATGCAACATGTACTTTCATATTTTTGACCTTAGCAGTCATTTTAAAAATGTACAAAATTTTACCCTTCATTGTTTTTTTTAGATTTTAAAGAAAACACACATGTTGAAAGCAAAGCAAAATGGCCATTAACAAACAAACCAGTAGCTTTAGCGTGTGTACAAATTTCAGAAAGCAACATTTATTTTGAAAGAAATCAACTGGAATTCTACAAGTATGACAGAAAATGATTCATGAGGTAACATTTCATTTAAAATCTAGGATCCCTGTACTGTAGTCCTGAACAGTGCTCTGGCTTGACACCTAGAGTCCTTGCAAAATTGACTTGTTTAAGTAGTTGAGGATAGCTATTAGGCACACTGCTTTGCATAAGGACAGCTTTATCCTAAAAGAAAGAATCTGAATCTGACACTGAAAGATATTCTGAAAGAAATTAAAACCAAATGATACCTCTCAGGTGAAATATGCATTTGCCTAGTTTTCAGATTTGCCTTCAAATTACAGAAATTAACTGGAAAAAAATGGGCCTTTTTCTCTCCAGAAAGGTATTTAGAGAATTGACTTTAATCCCAATACAACTGCAGCATGCCCTAAAGTGTAGCCAGCTACTGCTCTTGCCTCTTTCAGTGTTGTAAGCCTGCTGAGAACAGGACCAGACATTGTCCTGCAGAACATGCCATGGTCAGAGGACCAGGTCAGGAAAAGACAAGGCTTCCCAATGTCCCTTCCACTTTTTCCCAAGCAAGAGTCTTCAGACTTTGGGCTGCCCTTTTTTAGGATGCTGCATCCAGACACTAGTCCCTGCTCTCAATTTTAAAAGTATTTTCATGAAACTAAAACCAAGTCAATTTTAGAGAACCCAAAGGCACAATTAGAACATGCAAATATGAATTCAGTATTTTTAGGCATTACTGTGGTGCTGTTCCCTGTAGTATCCAAGCATCTCACCAGCATTAGTGAATTCTATTCTTTTAGCACCTCTTGCTAAAAGAATAGAATTCACTAATATACCCTGTAGTATATCTCTACGAATAGTGCTATCTGACCTCACATGATGTGGTCAAAGCTATCTTGAACCTTGGTTCAGAAGCTGCATCTCCTTTGAGATGACTGAGAGACTTTTTGGAGGTTGCCTCTATACAATTTAGCTCTCCTCCATGATGATTTCCTGCTGTGAAGACAAAACAATCCAAATAGTCCTCATCTTCTACTCTGTCCTTCAGCTTTTGCACAACCTTTGTAGTTTCTAGAGTGACCTTGTGGCTGGCCCTGCTTAAGTATGCAAAGGTGGAAAGAGCAGGGTATGTGAAGCTTGCTTCTCCATTGCAAAAGGCATGACAAAGTTTGCTGTCATTTGTGCTCCTAGCACTATAAAGTTCATCTTTATCTAGTAACTAGTATCTAGTAACACTGCCTGATAACCTTTACAGGCCAGTGAACCTTTCAGTAAAGATGATCAATATAGGGGTTACAGCTCTCTCTACCCACTAGTATGGTCCTAGCAGGGTGATGCAGTGTGGGGGGATTGCAAAAGACACTTCAACTCCTTCATTTGTGCCTCTCTTTCTCTCTCTGCATATACACACTCACTGCTCCACACTCACTTGCTCACACATGCTCCTCCTCAGGAACTCCCAAAACCTTTCTGTCCAATACAGATAAAGCAAGGCTTTCTCAAAGCTTGGGAACACTGTGAGGCTGTGCTGCCCAAGTGTCATTAAACACATTTCAGCCATTCCGCTATTCAGAGTTGAGTCCTTGGTCACCAGTTTGGATTTCTGTGTCCTGTGGTAGCAACATGCTCTGCCAACATTGCAGAACAAATAACACAAGCAGCACAGAGGGCTCCAAACACTGCCTGTAATCCCAACTTCAAGTCCACCAGCAACAGGCAACATCTATTTCTCCTCCTCCTTCCAACAACCAGCTCTGGGAAGGATCACTGCCACCAGCTCATGCCCAGTGGAGGAATGAGAAGCCATCACATCACGTATTTCTAAAGGAGCTCTGTGATTTCTGCCTCAAGCCACTCTCCCTTTCAAGCAGATGAGCTCTGGGGTCCTCCAGCCATGCCTGTGTCTCTTATCACAAACCCTCCACAGGTTCCTGGCTACAAAAATCAAAGGTGGAGGCAGCAACACCGAAAGCTTATCAAAAATAACAAAGCAGTGACAGCAATGTTCTGAAACATCAAAACCCGACATGATCTAAGCTTGACTGCCTTTGTGATGGTGGTAGGGTTTCTGCCCAGTTAAACAACACAGGTTAAATTTTGCATCTTGTGCGTTTCCTTTTGAAAAATATACAAGATATTGCAGGCAGATTTTTATTAAACCTAAAGCAAGTGAAGTGCACTTTGAACTATGTTAGAGAGTGATTAGATTTATTTTAAAAAGCTTACTGATGGTCATAAGTAAGGGTATGTCATCTACAAAAATGCCTATGTACCTTCAACCTCTTTGGAGGCTTTGCTTTTGCAATTTTGTGGTGCTTGCAAACTCTGCAGATAGAATCATTTGATCTAAGTAACCAGTAAACTTATAGCCTGTAGCATTGCAACTGTTTCATTATAGCTCAGGAAGGATTTTTTGTTTATAATAATAGGACAAATAAAAGCAGAGTTACATTAGTGCTGCTTCAGAGAGCAAACTAATAAGTTGAGCAATGCATGTTAGTTCCAGGTTCTGCTGTTTTCTGCATGTGTACATGTACTTTACTTTCCACCAGGCACTATTCTCATTAAAAGTTAATGCAATTAAAATGATTTTTCTTTTTTTCTTTTTTTTTTTACAGTTTGCTTTTTTTTTCCCTTTGCCCTTCTGTTGCAGTTTTGCTGAATTATGGATAAAGCTGTTGTTCCAATTTTAAAATACATCCTTTCCTAAGAGGGGAATTATATGCTCTCGCATATAATAAATAATAAATAATAAAACAGGCCAACCTGTTTTATTACATAAATGCAAGTCTACTTTGCATTACCTTGATTACAAAGGGAGTTATCAGAAAGGGTAGATTTTTTTTAATGTTGAATGATGCACATGAAGAGAGATGGGAGGAAGCAGGTAACATGCAATTGCTTGCTAGTTCCAGGCGGTTTTGCTTAGAGAGTTAATTAGAAAAGTGCAGTACAGTGTTCAAATATTTCATCTGCAGATACAATAGCTTATTTTTGCTTTGCCCTCCTTGTGGGCTCCCAGAGGGTGGGAGGGTATGCTATAGCTGCCTCTGCAATATGAAAGGTTTGTCATCAGCAAAAGAGTCTGTGGAGCTCAGATTTTTGCTCAGATATCTGCATTGTTGAGCCCTAGTAGGCACTGTCTCTCAACCCTAACTGTAAGCCTAAAAAAGGCAAGCATTCTTAAGTCCCTTAAGAGGAAGGGACCTCTCTAGGTTCCTGATTGAATCAGAGAACAATTTAGGTTAGAAGGGGACAGCAGGAAGTCATCTATCCCCAAAGCAGGGCCACCTTAGACATTGGATCAGGCTGCTCATGGCCAGCTGCATTTGAAACTTAATGGATTGTCCCTGTTAATCAGGATCTCCAGCTCATAAAGCTATACATTTAGTTGTGAAATACATGAAGTCTTGTGCTGCTCAGTGCTTCAAACTGTTCTGTGCTGCTCTGGGGATGCAGTATGAACTTTGCTGGAAAAGTCTGGGTCATGGTCTTATGGATTCTTAGGAAGTCACAAAGTGGCTGGAGTTAGGTAATGAACTTTAACTATTTTCATTCTTGTTTTTAAGTAGACTCCCAGCAATTCCTGCTACTTCACGACTCTCCTTTTCACCTTAGCAAAAAGATGAGTAAAAACCAGTCCGTCAAAGAAGAGTTTTGTTGTAAGCTACTTTTTAATCACAGCACTACTCAACATTCAGTCAGCATGACAATTACATTTTCCTTTTCAAAACGCCAATAGACAAAGTAAGCCTAACAGGAGCCTTCAAAAGAAAATAAGGAAACATCTGAAGATGCTGAACTAGGAATGACAGAAGATAAGGATGAGGTAAGACTAATAAACTGATTAGAGCACTGACAGGCTTGGTAATACTAAGGAAAACTGTCCTCAGGACTACAAAGACAAAACACCTAAAATTATACCCCAGTTCTCCTGTTTTACTGAGATAGAGTGTATATCTTGATGATGAACTGCTGAGACTGAAGCTCACTAACAGCACAACTAACTTGCATAAGCTGCAGCCAAAATGCCCTTCTGTGCAAGTATGCACTCCAAGCCAAGCTTAAAGCTTGATTTCTCTGCCCCCAAATTTTGTCTTTGGCCTTTTTGTTCAGAAGGTGCCAATTACTGAGGAATCTGGCAATGGTTTTGCTGAGGAGTGCATCTATGCACTGACAACTGAACTTGGCTCTCCAAAGCATATCTATGCAAGCTGTTCAAACCTAAGCAGGGAGCCAGGGCTCCCCTGCACCCTACACCCCCCTGCTGCTCTTCACTGCTGCTACAGGTCAGAGACATGCTTGGACCGAGTTTCCTGCTAAGCTGACAGTTCTGCCTTCCTTCAGGACACTGTCAAGCTGCAACTAAACATAGTGTGTTGCAGGGTGCAGAATAAATGTGGACCTCCTCTTTCCACTGGGGCTCTTCCACAAGCCCCCCTAGGCTGCTCTGCAGTGCACCCCCTCTCCACAGGAGCTTGCTCCCTTAAAAAAATACAGTATTCTGCACTTGAATTCTAGTAAAAAAGCAAACATGAACGAGGGAAAGGAATCCTAATATTTTATGGTTAAGCTGCTATATGGGAAATGCCAATTTGATACCAACACTGAGATAATTTTGTCTTGTGTTTAAGTGATGTTTATGTGACATTTCCCCAATGCAGCCCTGCCAGTTACTCAGAAACACAAGCTATGTAGTGCCTCTTTTCTGCGTTATAAAACCTGCATGCCAATTTATTTCTGCTTGGGTAATCCTCTAAGATGTTTCATACTCTTCTCTCTGATGGCTCCTCCACTCAGAAACCAAAATACTTAGATGTGGTGTCTCATGGACGCACTGCTCCTCACCCTTCAATCCCTCTCCAGAGCAGCTGAAAGGCAAGGAGCACCTCTGCCCTCTGGTTCACACCTCTCCACACCATGCTGTTGTCTTTAGGATGGATATACAACACTGATAAGCTCTGCAACACATCTTTTTTCTCTCCCACTCCAGCTTACTGATATAAATCATGCGTTAGCTACGGGCATTAAGGTCTTCTGAAAGGGTGTTTTATTTATGCCTTTATGTAGCTTTAAATTGCAATTTTTCTTAAAAATGGCTTAGTATTAGTCCCATATTAAGAGCATGTTTAGATCTGAATTCTTGAGCCAATGAACCATATAAATGCTGTAATTAAAATGCCCATGCAACACCCTCATATACACACCCATATACATATGAATGGCTTTCCAATACACTAATGACTACTGAAACTACCCAGGTAACACCTAGCTGCACTCAAATCTGTGCTGATCACACCACAACCACAAAACCTCAGTGAGAGATAGAGCTGGTACTGCCATCTTGCCATCCCCTGGCACTGTCTTGCATTTCACCAATGATGCTGGCAATGGGACTGGGATGCTGGAGCCACAGGATGCCCTGTTCCTGTTGCCACCTTGCAGCCCAACACCAGACTATGCCCAGCGACTCTGGCGCCTGGACCTGTAAGCATTTTTTCTCCCTTCTGTTTAAGCACGAGGCGCCATCCCACAAAAGAAGGCACTCTCGCCTTCAAAAGGTTTCTGTTCATGGCCTGCCCTGAATCAGCTGCATTCATCAGCTTGCCCTCTGTCTTGGGCTGCTCCCTCTCTGGCTGCAGATTCGGCAGAACATCGAGCAAGAGCCAGATATAAATCTCTCCTGCTCAAAGGAAATGTTTAGCAGCAAAATGAGTAGAAAACAAAAGACTTCTCTATTACTCACCCGATCCTCTCACTCAGGGTGGCTCTATCTAACAAGCGGGCAACTGAGTGCTCCTGCCTGGAATGGCTGTGCCACGGGATGCCTGGGAACCTGCTGGTGTGCCCAAATGGCCTCAAGCACTGGCTGGGAAATGCAGAGCTTTTTCCATCAAGTCAACTGCTTGGTAAGCATGAAAGGCCTGCTTAGGGAACTGAGGGGGGAATAAACCCCAGTGTTTCCTCTTAATTCTGCAAAAGGAAAACTCAAGACAAGTTAACACAATTTTATGTACATATTAAAAGCCAAGGAACATTAATTCACAGTTTATGAGTTCTTATGAGAGTTCTGCTCTTTTTTCAGCTGTGTGAACTGTTCTGAAATTTAAGGTGTAGGATGCAGATCAGCTTTGTTCCTCTTTTTATTGTACCTTCAATTGTATAATTCAGTAATTCCCAAGAAAGTCTGGAAAGTCCACGTCTTCATGTAAGTTCATTGAGACAACTGAACTCCGACTCTTCAACACAGAAACTTAATAGGTTTCTATTGTAAAATATTTATCGCAGAGATAGCCATTTCATAAGCAATACTACAACAGAGCCATTTTATTAGAAGAGTCCTTTTGGGAAGGAAGAGGTACAGGACAGGGCATGCACCAGCATCTGCCTGACGGACACCCTGGAACCAGTGACAGCCTGACTGGAGCTTCCAGCCAAGTTGGTCAGCTGCCCGTTCCCAGCCAGTAACCCATCAGAGTGGCTGTTTAACCAGCCCAGCTGAATTTGCCACACACAGGGAGCTGAAGCACTGAGGTTTCAGGTGGTCACTGCAGCTCCTGGCAACAGTACCTCAAAGCAGAGCCAAGGGCAGCAGGGGACATGCGGATCACTCTGCCTGCCCATGCAGTGAGCACCCAGCCCAGCCTGACACAAGGGGCTGCTTTGGACTCGCTCATTATAGACATGTCAGTGTGTTCTGTTAATCTAGCAGAGTAATGCAAAGAAATAAATGACCTGCAGGAAGCAGAAAGAGATGCAATGCATGTGTCCTTATATCACTGCTGGAGATCTTGCCCAAATCCTACCACTTCTGTGCTCATTCAGTATCTTGCAAAGCAAATGACTATTAAGGGTTAACCACACAACTGAAAATGTATCTTTTGCAGTACCATTAGTTTAGCCCTGTATGACCAATACTTCAGTTCCTTGTATTTGTTCATTTTCTATCTAAAGCAAAAATTTCATGTAATTTGTTTTTCGAAGTTTTACTTTTTGGTGTAATTACTACCTTGAAACTACATCAGTAATGCTCAAAATTCTTCAAAAATACTGCTGTTTGAATTTTAGTCAAGAAATATTACACAAAAATAGTTTCTTGCTTTATCCCTACAGTTCCTGAAAAACTGCATCTTGTGGAGTGGGGTACAAACATATCGGAGAAATCAAAACCACTTGAATAGAGAAGAACTCAAATGGCCAGCATCTGTAACAGTCTATATACACCTTATATACATAGGACTGTTTGAGAGAGCCTGTATTCATGAATGTGTACAGTATACATACTGCACAAAGTTAATTTGTCTGAGTCTTTTTTTTGAATCTTTTTTTTTTTTTAAAATCATTGTCAGAAAGTTGTGGTGGCACAGAACGAGAACAAATTTGTGGTGGCACAGAAAATATGTGGCTACTGGATTTCTTCTTACCCTCCTAGTGCCACTGCTCATTAACTGTGAACTGATTTTGCAAATCTGTCATTCAACACACTAATTTCTACTTTTTTTCCTTTTTGAATTTGTACGTGTAACAAATTGGTACAAATGTTTACTAAAATGTAAAGTTCATTGATACAATGCCTTTCATGATGGCCGTAAATGGATGGCCGTAACTAGCCAACTCTGTAGCTTTTTTAGAGATGTTTTTAGCTGAACTTGGAAAAATAGGAAACGTAGCTTAAAATAGATGTACATAATATACAATATATATATTTATACACGTGTATGTCCACATACACATATATTGATATAACATTTAAAGTAATGTTTAGTTTTGATCAGTTCTCTGAGTGCTGGGACTACCTGGCAAATAAATCTAGAAATGGAATTTATTCACAATTAAATAATAATTTCCACAACTTAGAAAAATATACTTTGACTAAATAAGGTTTAAATTAACTGATTTATGGATATAGCCTGGAGGGTAACAATTTCCAGACTGTGGCATGATTAAATCTGAAAGAACCCAAGCTACTACAAACCAGAAACGAACGCTGCCCCGCAGCCAAACGCAGAAGTACACAGAAGTATGAGCTGCTGCTGCAGCCATTACCAGTGGCATCCAAACTCTCTCTGATCTGGTCACCTTTTATGTATGTTTCATTTCCACCTGATACAAGTCACCCACCTGACTTCATGCTCTGTGGTTTAAGGCCCACTTCAACCACAACCACACAGCGCCTGCCGTCTTCCCCAAGTACAGCACTTGCTGACTGATGTGAGCAGCTTCCCACTTCCACACAACTCTAGCCTTGAGAACATATGATCACATTCCCTAATTAATGACCTGGAGGACTTTCAGTACTTGAGCTTCACCATACAGACTTTGACCTACCGCATAGGTAAATATATTATAGCAAAGCATACATAGATGTGTGTGTGTAAAGTAGATGTACATAAACACAGTGTGTGTATGTGTACATCTCTACATAAAAAATTTCATGGAGCTATGTGTAGTAATGTGATATACCATGGTATCCTGCAAACACTATCTGATCTTTCTTTTTAAATATACAGGCACCAGATATAAGTAGAGCAAATCAACTTTTCAACATTAAAGTTAAATCAGGGGACAAGAACTTTGGTAAAGCTTGTCAATATTTATTTCTTTTTAATTCAAATACAGTCAAAGTCTATCAGTTGCCATCACCCTCTTCACAAGAGGAAAGTGCATGTCTTTTTTTTCTAAAGAAAATTATATGTAAAGTGGGGCTTAACGATTCAAGAAAATTCTGAATTAAATGTTTACATTTGTCAAAAGACTACTATCTTTCTGATGGAATGAAAGCTAAATAGAGTTCTTGTCCTGTGTGCATTTTATTTATTGTATGCATATATATATAAATATACATATATATGTATGACTCTGTTTATGTACCCGTGTGTGTATATACACATCCACACACTTATGACATGAGAAGAGAACCTTTTTTTCTCCACTTTGTATGTGGAGACTTACATGTTCCTCCCTGTTTTGTACCCTGTGCAGTATAAGCTCTAGTGATGAAGCCAAACAAAACGATATAGTTTACCATAGTATATTAGTTTATGTAGCAAAGTCATTTTCAAGCAAGTAAAATAAAGCTCTGTATTCCAAACTTCTTTTCCTTTGCATTTCTCATAAAGAAAAGGAAGGAAAAGCAAAGAGGGGAGGGAGTAGATTCTGGCAGTAGCACTGAGCCAGTGGCGTGTGTGTGTGTGTGCGAGTGTGCAAGTGCATGCACGCACACACACACATGCACAGAAAGCAGGGCTTTGGTTGACAAATGCAGATTGTCCAGAGAAGGTGGATGCATAAGGAAGACTCTACAGTGATGCAATTGTATCTTTTATGGTTGCATGGAGTGAGAAAACAGATTCAATTGGAAAAAAAGAGAAAAAGCAAAGACCTCTTTTTAGGTCCCTCATCAGTGAGAGCATACTCAGTATGCTAGAGAATTTATCTGAAACCTTTTAAATCAAGGCCTCTTTATTACAAAAATAAAAACAAACAAACAAAAAGTATGAGAGACGACAAGATGCTGAAGTGTCACTCCAATCGTCCCTGCAGAGAACAATTGCATCCCATTTATTATTCATTCTCTTCTCTCATTTCTACGATGTCTGTCATTTCCTCTGTGTGAGGCATGTCGGTCATTGCAGAGTCTTCACCTTCTGTAGCTGTTTCATTCTCATTCCGCTTCTTTTTCTAGATTGAAACAAGCATTCAGAAACCTATCAGTAAGTTGTGCATGAACACAGTCCTATGGACTTTAGGCACTGGAAAAAGTGAGGTGGTAAAAATGATTTTTTTTTTTTTTATAGTACGTTATCAAAAGCTAGAATATTTGTGTCATAGTTGTGGCTTGTCACTAATAACTTGTCTAACTTAGAAGGTTTCCATAGCCTCCTGGGGCTCAGCTTTCTCCTTTCTAACATAAATGCAATAATAGAGGCATTTCTTATGCTAAATGACAGCCAAAACAGGCTTCAGCATGACTACAGGGAAGAGAGCATCTGGAATCTTTTACATCACAGACTTTTTATTAAAATAAAAAAAAAAAAGAAAACAAAATAAAAACATAAGAGAAGATAAGCTGCTCTAGAGGGGAAACAGAGGTGCCAACCTAGTTTCTCAAATGTCAAACTTCAGGAATTTTACAAGATGTGAGCACTCTGGCTTTTCCTGGTATTGCTGATCCACTGTGATCCCCACCCGACCGAGGCCAAGGAATATTAGAGTATTTTTGGCTAGCAGGAGCAGGAGGGCATTCAAAAGTCCTATGATTCATCCAGGATGTCCTGGATTAGTAAAGCTAAGAAGCATTCAGCTCCACTACAAAACAAGTTGAAGCATCTGTTTCTTATTACCCGTTTCTCAGCAGGCTGACTAGTTTTACAGAAAGCACTTGTATAGCTGACAAAAATTCCCCCCCAGGTATAATTGATTCAGCTGAGTTGGGCATATCAGAGTTTCAAAATTTCAGAGGTGTCTACACAGCACTTGATTTGCAGCTTTGAAACACTGCCACTTATTACCACTGTAGGTGAAAACAAGTTGTATACAGGTACCAGTTGTCTCTGCCACTGTCATGCTGGCTGTTGAGACAATGCTGTCAGCTACATACTAATTCTGGTAAGGGAATAAATTAGGTTGGTACAGTTATTATTACTACTACCTGCACTCAGCGCTGCAAAAAAATTAAGCATCATGTCCCTGGCCAGAAATACTCTATAAGCTACTATTGAAACAAGAGATGAGGAGGTTGTTTTGCAACCATAGGCCTTGAACAGCCATTTCAGTGTCTACAGGTTTTACTCTTTGGTTCTCAGGAAGGGCATGACAGAGATCAACTACTTCTATTTTCTTATGAACTTTGTACTCTTTGGTCTATTGCCATGGCCTGCACACTGTTAATGCATATCAAAACTGGGTTTAGTTTGTCCCAACACAAAGCTTTTAGATATTTCACATTCCGTATATTTTTGCTAAGAACACAACTAATGGGCATCTTAACTTAGCCTTAGTATGAAGTCTAATTAAACAAGAAAAAAAAAAAAGAATAGGTTATATTTTCTGCTCCCATCTACAGAGTCCTTCTGCACTATGGAATGCTGTATACACCATGCCATTTCTGCTTGGAGTTGGACCTGGTACCCTACACAGTGCCTCGAACACATAACTGGAAAGACACAACATGCAGGTAGCGTGATATACCCAGTCACACAGCCAACATTTACCCTGTGTTTGCCTTCATTTAATGAAATATTCCTTGAAACCCATGTATCACTACTGCTTTGTACATACAGAATCATAGTGTGTGAAATAAGTAAAAGTATGCCTATGAGAAAAATCTCCCTTATTTCAGTATTTGTAAGCTCCTATCCTCTATACTGCTGCAGGAGTGTATCTGGTTTTAAGCCACTTGTTTAGATGGCAAAAAAACCCTAAGCAACTGTACCTTTTGTCCATTTCCAGCAGTGCTGGTTTTATAAAGAAATAAAAGTATACATATAGATATATATACACACACATAGAATCATAGAATCAGCTAGGTTGAAGACGACCTTTAAGATCATCAAGTCCAACCGTTACCCCAGGACTGCCAAGTCTACCACTAAACCATATATACATATACAGATACGTATGATAAGCTTGGATGAGTAGTTCCTACGTCTACATAAAAAAGCTATGTTGTACTGCAGTAGTCGATCTACAGCACAAAGTAAGTGGTGTAAGGACATGTTATCCATGATATCCATGAGGAGCAAGAGGTTAACTTCAGGCCAGCATGTGCCGTGGCCTCATCCCATGGCCTAAATGCCCACTAGCAGCTGGAGGAAACCTTTCAGTTTCATTTCAACCCAAAGAGTTCCTAAGTTACACGTTCTTGAGACCGCATCAGGAAGCAAACCAAATTCAGTATGTGAGGATGGTGGAGAGCTACATTTCAAAAGTGAACTCTTAATCTGAACTAAAATCCACTATATTCATCAATTGCTTTCACCCTATCCTGCAGAGTCTTATTCTTACCTGTTTCCGATAGACGTAACAGGCTGCTATTGCAACCATGGTCGATTCTCCTACAAAACCAGCTAGAAGGGATCCTACTCCAAGAGTGGCTCCATGAACTCTGTGGGTGCCATAAAAAGAAAGTAGTCACGGTTATGTGAGAATGCATGATTTGTCATTATATTTTCCCATATAGAACCAATCTGGTTAGAAATATTTCTTTCATAGACATAATACACAGGCAAGGAGAATAAATGGTATTTTAAAGTTCTTTTTTGTTTCTTAATGGCTTCACTGTTTAGTAAAAGAACCACATTCTGAATCAAATTATGGACGAAGAATTTGATGTCTTGTACAGAGTGCTGTAGAACAGATTATTTAACTTATAAACAGGATATTCTTCCATTAGCTTTATTAACAGTGCACTTAATAGCAAGGAAATAAATTCCCCTGAGGACATGATTCTGCCTCTTTGACATCTGCATATTTTTTCAAAAGGGACATCGCTATAGTGCCTGCCTAGAGCAATCACACTTGTGAATTTGTAAATGTTTCTTTTCCAGATATTGACACTATTTAGGCTTTATATTACAGTTAGCATTTGGGGAAAAAGTTCTGAGCTATGCAAATTCAGTTATCAAGTGATAGGGAACAGGAATGAAGAGGAAAGCAAACTTATCAGCTCTGTGGAAAATAATGATTTACCCCAAGTAAGGCAGCACAATGAGACTAGCGATGAGGACGATAATCCGCAGCACTGAGCTGGGTGCCAGCACAAATGTCTTCTTCAGAGTCATCAGCCAACCCGTCAAGTGTGCTCTGACAGTCACTGTTTGTAAACAGGGGAAGGAGAAGGAATGCGGAGAAAGGAAGGCAGAAGTAGTAAAAAGTCAGTCATCTCATAGGAAGCTTTTTCCCGCAGACAGCACTGTTCAGAAATAACCGCGGTAAAACTTGTGTCTAATAACTTTGCACGTTGGGAAACCCTACTAGAAATGAAGATCTTCTATCCAAATTGCTTTAGTATACTGATTTTTGAAAATGGAAAAAAAAAAAAAAAGGCGAGTTACAGACAGCAATCCTTCCTAAGAGCTGCTCTCTTCAACCAACGTGTTAGATGGTCTATTCTGTTTTCTTCACTAAAAATCCCTATCCCCTTTCCTAAATAGAAATCATACCAAGGAAAATTTTCCACCTAATTCCTATGTGGTATAGGGTATAACAGCTAGGCACAAAAAAACCCCCTATCTACATGTATTTGTTCTTATGTTTGTAGTTTACCTTATTACAAAACTGTCTTGTCATATAATTAGAAAACACTACATGATGTAGCATTTAATTATGGAAGTTTGAATTATCTTGAGGGGAAAAATTCCGATCACTGCTGTCAAGCTTGTCTCTCTCATGACTAGGGGCATTAACTTTTATTCTATGGTGTTTATCCTCTGATGATATCTGAAAAAGTCACCGAGTCTGGCAGCTGACGGGAGATTAATGGAGGTGACGATACTGTGGAGGTGGTCCTAGATGCTATTCCAAATAGTAAATTTCAGTCTTGGCATATGTGTTGCTATTGCCATTCATGTGTGTGCTCTTGGTCAGCTACAATAGACAGAATTTAGGCTTCACTTTGACAGACAGAAATCTGCCCAATGACAGACTGCTCTTACTGCAACATTTATCTGGACTACAAATGTAAATGCTCTTGGTCTCTTGGTTTCAATAAAATTGATGTTACTTATGCTAGGTATCCATTTATCCACTCTTGCAAGCACAGCCATGCCAGAATCTATGACCATGCCTCACAGCTGGTTTGATTTCGAGGTTACAGAGTTCTTCTTTTCTTGTTTTTTACCTGGAATTGGAAAGAAGGAGAAGATGCGCAAAGGAACAACACACAGCTCTGCAAAAGCGAAGTCGACTCCGATTATGTCAACTAAAATCTTCTCTGACACATTTGGCGTCCAAAACATCACAAAACAGAGCTAGGAAGAACAAAATTAAGCAACATTTATATTTCAGAAGGGAAGCACAACAAAAGATAGGCCTTCCTGGTTTAAAACGTTTGTTTACTGGTGGGTAGATAACTACTGATGATAAATACACATATATTTATAATTAGCTTGCATTCAAATACAGAGGGTATACAAGTGTATGTAAGATGGCATGTTAATTTCAGAAGCAATTCCTACTCTTCATGTTCTCATATGCCAAGACTGACGCATAGTGAAAGAATTTTTATGGTGCATGCAAATGGTTGTACTTGAATGGTCTAATTGTTACAAAACCAGTAAGAAACTTGATTTTTATAGTACTTGCCCTGGTTAAGACATACATATTCCAAAACAGATTAGCAAATGTAACTAAAGATTTGAAGTACTCTGAGGTCCAACCTAAATCTAAGACTAGGGGTTTAAATACACTGCTGATACTAGTACTGTTGGTATGTAACATACCTGATTAGCAAGGCAAAGGTGTGCTGCAGACACCTGCTCAGGCCACAAATCCACTAAGTCTTGTTATTTTTATTGAAGAGTGTGCTGTTTAGTCCATAGTTGAAAGGAAAACATCCATAACAGCCCCGCGATAAAATGGTACAGCAGTAGAATACGTTGTTTAATACTTTGGCCAGTTCTGACACAGGGCTCCAGCCAGAGCTGAGGGGGCTGCTGGCAGCTGGCAGGTCCAGCTTCACTTCAAGGCACTCACTGAAGAACAGTGCTAACAGCCCCTACAAGGTTTTTCCTGTCAGAAGGGGTACCTGACATCCTTTCAAGTACAACTATTTTGTTATTTAACTTGGTTTTGCATTTAAAAACGTAATTCTTCCCTGTTATTCTCCCAGTAGAGCAGATATTAGGGAAGTGAGCTGACTGAATAGGGCAAAACTTGGAACCTTAAATGCTCTGGCACTCCTCTTGCCAGGTTACAAACTGGTGTAATAGGTGAAGTATGTGCACTGGCTGTAAAATAGTAAGACTCTGTAACCACTGTCTTATAATTCAGCTTACAAGCTAGTATTGTAGTATCTAGCTTTTCTCTTTTTATCCAGTTGTCACATCCCCGCACGTTCAGACAACTTTTAAAGCCAGCCTTTGAAGTCCTACCACCTCCAAGACAGCTGGGATTACACTCTCATTCTTTGATTGTGTGCCACAGATAGTCCTTTCTGTTTAGCCTACAAGCACCCAGACGCACAAGTTTCCCAAGGCTTGTGACTGAGTGGCCCATGGAAAGTCTCATGTTCTGACCACCTGTGTGGTCAGAACAAGACATGTCACCTTCCCGCAAAAAGGTTTATCTTCAGCTTTCTTCTCTGCTTCTTATGGTAGAAGACACTATTTATTTTTCACAACTGAATGTTTTACTTGACTAATTTGATGCTGTCTTGCAGTATATCTCCATCACCTATACAGGGAATAGTAAGTGGAAGAAGGTAAGAGCAGAAGACAAATGAACTGTGCATGGATTCTTTTCTGCTTTAGCCAACACTTCTCTCTCCCTGCCAAATTACTTGTACAGTGTACAATGAAAGCAGAGGGGACAATCTAGAGCAGGGGTTGTCCAGTTGAGAGTCCAGTTACTAGAAAGTAACGGTATAGCAACAGAGCAGGGCATATTTTGTCAAATCTTTCTTTAAAGTCCAATGAGGAAAATAAGACACAAAGACATCCATTCTTCAATTATAATTTGCTGCTTTCATAAAAGCAAAGACCTTTACACTGCTTGTCCTGCACAGTGCCATTAGTATCCTACTGAGCAGTATAGTTAGGGCTGCTGCAAGAGTCCATGCATCTATGCTAACAGCGGAGTCTGCACACTGCTAGCAAAGGCAAACAGAGCAGACTTCTTCTGGCAGAGTATTCTAACACGGTTAGACAGCCAAGCAAATAAATGACCAAAACCATTGTTCTCAATCTTGTTCTCTTTGAACTTAGTTTGTGGCCTTAATAAGAACAGAGTCAACCTCCATCCAGCTGCTATGAGAGGAAGGTCAGTTTGCAAATCAGGGGTAATGACTTATGCCCAGGTGGTATGCAGTCATTCCTCCTCAGCTGCTGCAAACTGCAGTCTTCCCCACTCCCCACCCCCCTGATCAGCAGAGTCAGTGCTGATAAATGGCTTCAAGAAGCACTTCTTATATAGCAGCTGGTGGAGAAAGATAACAGTGACTGCTAAACTGAAGAATCAGTAGTCTGAGGAGGTGAGGCATGACAGCAGAAGCGTCTTCTATTTTTGTCTCAGCATGTTTCCATCTTTTTTGCTTGCAATGTTGATAATTAGCTTCATTTTGCTAAGAGATTCCTCTCTGTCATCTTATGAGTGGATGATATTCTCATTGCCCACAGCAAGCAAAGCCTCAAGAAAAGAAATTAATGTTTTGCATCATGCAAGCTCTATGCAATTTAACTTCTAGAATGCTTACAACTTGGGAAAATTCTCTATTATTTCAAAGACAAATTCAAAATGTAGTGTGTGTGGGAAAAATAAGTTCTACTTCAGGAAAACAGTGCCACTAAAGATACAGAGGAGGGAAAGATATTTTGGCTGCTGATTTTATTACAGATAAACAGGATGAAGTCTTAGTTTTTTTGTGATGCTGAGTGGTCTCTGTAGTGTTTGAGAAGGTGAAAACTGGTAAGAAAGGAGACCAGAGTAGATGATAACAGATGAAATGATGCAAACAGTATGGTGAAACAGAGTGTGGCATGCAGTATTAGAGATGCAATCTACTGGATCTTACTTGGAGTAAGTGGTGCTAATTTCAAGATTTTTAGGAAATGTTTACACACAGTATGTCTCCTATCTCTAGTTAAATGCTGTTTCGCCCTCCCCCTTACATCTTTCTGCATGGTTAAAAATAGAATAAATAGGCTTGGGTAAGGTTACAGTTCTACCCTCATTTAATCTAATCAAGAGGTGAAGATGAAGCAGTAAAAGCTTCTGCACAGGCTAGCAACATGCGTGCATAATGGTACTGCAGCTTCAGGTTGCAATTGCAGATGGCTGCAATGGCTTTGCACAGTAATGAAGATTGTACTTGGCAGCTCTGCTGAGGCGTTTTAATGCTTTGGGGGTAAGGATCTTGCTTGTGAAGTTGTAGCAAGAGTTGATTTGATTTTCTGCTGTCTTAGGGTAGAAGTGCAGCACGATATTGAAGGATAAATTTCCTAAAGCATTTGATCCAGAATTTTAAGTGGACAGTGTTGAGTGCTTTAAAAATACAGCAAAAAATTAAGATCTAAACATGACAGTGGAATGCTACAGAGAATATGCAGGCCTGAGTGAAGACAGTAATATTATGGTGGTATTATCTCAGTGTAAACAACAGTATACTAAAGCATTTCTGGAAGTGTCTTAATTATTTGAACTGATCTGAAGGGCTGTGCTATTTGGTAGTATGTCTTTAACTGATCTACGTAGTACAATTTGAAAGACTTCAAAGAATCATAGAATGGTTTGGGTAGGAAAGGACCTTGAAGACCATCCAGTTCCAACCTGTCTGTCACAGGCAAGGACACCTTCGACTAGATCAGGTTGCTCCAACCTGGCCTTGAACACTGGCAGGGATGGAGCAGCCACAGCTTCTCTGGGTGACCTGTGCCAGTGTCTCACCACCCTCACAGTGAAGAACTTCCTCCTAATGTCTAATATAAATGTCCCCTCTGTCAGCTTAAAGCCATTCCCCCTTGTCCTGTCACTACTTGACTAAATATGTCAGTAATTTATGTCACCATAAGATAACCAGCACAGCTGTGCCAGAGCAGATCAAAGCCCCTGTCTCCCTGCTAAAGGTTGCTGAGCGTTGCCTCAGGGAAGGGTACAAGGAGCAGGGCAAGTGCAGAGTAAGAGATGCCCTCCCTGGGCTGTATGGTCTGAGCTGCTGGCAGTTACAACTTCAGGAGTTCAGTAACTGTGGTGCACCTTCATCCCATGTGTAATTACGCTGTGCATGCAACATGTTTTATAGGTATTTTTTTAATGCAGTTCTGCATTTAAAAGAAAGTCAAAACTCCTTCTCACTTGTGGCACAGATGACCTCCATCAGTAGGCGTGCTTACTTTCATGTAGAACCTTGATATTCTTAGCTAGCAAATCCAGTGTCTAAGCATATTAAAAGGTTACACATCAAGAACTTCTACTATCGACAAGCCTGAGAGAAGGCACAAATCTTTGTTTCAGTAGGGGAAGTACACTTCAGGCATTTGACTTTCACAAACAATTGCAATTAAAGACTGTTCATGAGATTTTGTTTCAGTTGCTGCATGTGTGGGTTTGAATGCTAGTAGCTCTTGAAAACTAACAGTCTTTTCATAGGCTCCTAGAAACTATTTCCATTTATTCTGGCTGCTGACAGGGATTACTAAACCTCAGAGACCCACTACATAATGCATTATAATACATTATGCTAAAAAGGCTATTGTCATGTGTATAGTAATCTGCAGGGTGCTAGACTGATTTGCTTTTCAGCATTTGTGGAAAGCTGCCTGTCTTTTGGGACATTCATTGATAAATATGAGGCACAAAAGAGTATTCCAGTGAGCTACAAATAACAGTACAGTATTTCTAGACTTCAGTGCAGTCTCCAGTTAGAAGCAGCAATGCCTGATGATGAAGATGTGATATGGCTCTATGTTTCTCAGAAAGAAGCTATGGAATCCAAAATAGATTAGACATATATCAGCCTGGAATGAGACTGAAATAACAATATTTTATCATGGGAAAGCATACTGTTAACCTGTTAAACCTGTTCCTGTGCTGAAATGCAGTTTATGTTTTTCTCCCGCGAAACAACTCTCAGCAGATGTTTTCTACTATTTGTTGAGCTTGCTACGTTTGCAGAAATGTCCAAGAGAGATGTTCTACTTGCAGAATATTCCTCCGTGTATCTATTGAGGATTTCATCGTAACTAATTTAACATATGCTGTATTTGTGACCTCCCTATTCCTACTTGTGCTACATAATGCCCAGTAAAGGCAGAGAAAATCTTTACACCTTCTTGCCCATCTTAGCTTTGAACTACACCATAGATCTTTGTGATAGTATCATCTAAGCATATCACTTCTGTTAATATGGAAGAATACCAGTCATATGATTTTGCCCTTTGAAATGTGCAATAAACAATTCCAGTTTTGAGGAGTTCTTGATATACCGCTTTTAAGACAAAAAAAACCCCAACAAACAAACAAAAAAAAACAAACCCAAAAAACCTGCCCAAATGGAGGCACTGAAGATTCCCACAGCCTGATGCTCTGTTGGGATATAGATATACCACAATGATTGTGCTCACGTGTCCTGTCATTCTGAAGTGGGCAGAAAGTGTGTCCTTTTCTTGTGTGGGAAATACAAGGTTTTCAAGACTAGACTGGCCAAAGCCCCATGGGACCTGCCCTGACCTCACAGCTGACTCTGCTCACAGCCAGAGGCTGTACCTCATGAACTCCCAAGGCCCTTCCAGCCGGACAATCCTGTGATCTTATGAAGCAAAAAGCCCTGGATCTGTGTGCAGAAAAAATGTCAGATGGCAGTTGTATTTGAAAGTGGTTTATCATAATGCCGACGACTTGAATCACCAGGATGTTCTCTTACAGCAATTATCTCTCAGGCACACACAAGTCAGTATAGATCTCTGTGAATTTTGTGTACTGCAAAGGTGGTGTAAAGCTAGAAACAGCCGTCATAAAATCTGTCAAGCAGCAGGGGGAGCAAAAGAAACCAGAGCCTGCCTGCGGAAAAACTCCAAACTTCACATCTCCCAAAATAACTGATTGCTACAGACCCAAGTCTCCTACCACCAGCTTTCCTTATAGTTCAGTGATGGAACTCAACATTCTTCAGAAATAAATCTAGGTCCAACACTTACACAATAATATGCTGACTCTCTGCCAGCATTATTAACATGATGTCACATCTGCTTTCCTCTGAGCTGACAATACTTAGGTGATATTTTTCAGGCTGGGTTGGGTCATGAAATTAAGGCAGTCATTATATCTCCTCATTGAATTATGCTGCTTTATTTTTTACAAAAAGCAGGATATTTTTCTGTGTGCAGCTTCACATTTAAATAGCTCAAATAAACAGAAGCTGGCAGGTTCCTAGGCTCTCTTTGAAAACTGTAGACTTCACAACTTTGTCATTTTCTTCTGTCCTGAGTTTTCTCCATCTCTTGCTGCTTCCTATTGTGATTAAGGTTTGAGCAGAAACATGCTGCAGTAAGAGTTTTTGACCTTTCCTTTTCTGCTTGCTACAGCCACTAAGGCAGAATAGACTCTTTGTGTGAAACCTGAACAATAACCAAGGAGATGTTAGTCCCACCTCACTGGAGCAAACAGAAAAGCTTTGTTCTGGGACAAAGGCTCAGTGCAGTACCATGGATGGGACAAGGCCCTCTTGAGGATTTTATAAAGTTCTGAGGCCTAGAATCTTCCTGAGCAGGCAGCAATGCTTTCACTTGCATCTGAAGTAATTTTTACTGAAGCAAGAGCTAAACTTGATAGTGAAAAGGTAAAAAGCTTTCTGAGTGACTATCTGCCAGTATGTCATTTTCCAGTTGTTACTTGTGTGCCGGCAGCCTGAAGATAAAAAGAACAATCTGGGAGGCAAAATCAAAGCAGTGAAAACAAACTCATTCACTGGATGAGTGGTATTACTCTAAAAGCTGTCCTTGGCATCTATATAGGGTATGACAGTGAAGTCAAAAAAAAAGAGGATTTAGTCCCAAAAGTTTATGCTGTATTTTAAATGTGAATATCCTAGACAGGACTTTTTTAACCTCCTAAATACAGTGATGCTGTAAAGAAGTAACTGATGAAATAAGAGTGGGAGGTATGGCGGAAATCCGTCTCTCTTTATTTATTTCCTTTTTTTTGTATGCTCACGAGAGAGAATGACACTGAAATCAGTCATCCAGAGAATTCTGGATACTGGCACTGCTGGCAGTGGGGTTTGTATTCTCTGAAAGGGACCAGGCTCCTGTTGTGACATTCCTCCTGTGGATTTTGCTGCCTCTCAGTCCTACTGTCCCATGACTCTAATAAAGCCAAGTTGTAACCTTTGATAATAAAGCAATGCAGAAATGTAAAATAAAGACAGCCAACAGAAGACAAAAAAATAAATGAACACTGAACACAGATCCAGTGGCCTTTGCAATGGTTTAAACTTTAGGCTGCTTTTTGATCTGTGATAGGTCACAGGTATATACGGTGGCAGCAAAACATGGTTCTTACACCCGTTTCCCTTCATTTATCTTTTTAACTTGTGAGTAAAAACTACATGAAGTACTGTTATACAGTACTTCAGTTCTGAAGAAAATGCAGTTTGTACTGTTTCTTAAAGCCAGTTGCTACCCATGCCTATACTCTTTGTTGTAAAAAGATATTCCTGAAAGCAAGCAACAAATACCCAGAGTGGAGATATATGCTGCAGTAGGTACTCTGAGTCTGAGGCTCTTCAGCACTACATGAGGGCAATTTGTTATTCTCACAAGCAGAAAAGAGGATATTAGGGGAAAATCTGTTGAGGAGAGCCGTAAACATGACATTGGACAGGGAAGGATGAACTGCACAAGGTACTATAAAGTACAATTGCTTTAAATTTGGTGGAAGGGGGACAAGGATAGGTAGTAGTAATTTACAATCTGATATGGTGTGATGCATTGGAAAATATCAATTATTATTCAAACTCTACAGTCACAGTCCATAGTCAGACTTCCTAAAAAAACTCAAACAAAACACACAAAAATCATATAACCTTGGTCAGCTTTAGAAATTAACAGAGGCTTGCTGTGGTTAATGTAATACAAGGCACTTTAAGAAAGTTGGCTCTTAAGCAATCTTCCATTTCTAAATTCTAGTGCCGTGGCTGGTAACTGATGTGCTAGAACTTCAAAACTCTAGCTTATGTCCCTGGCCATGTTTGTTAAAACACAAGCATCTCAAAAACTGAAAAACATTACTGCTATCAGAAGTCACGTTACCTTTCTGATCCAGAATTGAGATTCTTTATTTCTATAGAGTAACTTAGTCTGTGCAACGTTATAGTGTGAGCACACAAACACTGACAGACTCACAGATTTCATTGTTTACATGACAGAAATCATCACAATCAATCCTGTTTTCCTTGATATGGCTAAGCTATTTCTTCTAGTAAGGTAGAAATGCTACAGTAGCCAAATCCTCCAGATAGAAGAGATTAATGGGGTTTGTAACTGGGTGTCGTACAGCATTCTCCTTTTGCAGGAAATATGTAGAGTATCTGAAAGGCCAAGGCAGTTGAAGTATGGCTTGTCCTTTTCAGACCCTGATGCTATGCCCTTGACCATGAGTCACAAATTCAAATTAAAAATGAGGCTTTGTTAACTTCAGTCCATTTGGAACTATTTGTTCAGCTCCTGGACTCTCCTGCACTGTCACTGCACAAAGACTACATCTTTGACTCTCTCTTCGGTATTAAATACTCTTATATTTCACCCCACCACCTTCAATTCCCAACTTGAACTTGATGGGCCATCTTCTGAATGTCTGCTGTCAGCCATCTATATAAAAGTTGAGATGGGCAGGTGGGAAGGTTTCAGTGTTGCATACAGTTAGGTGTAAAGCAGAGGTATAAATGCGTAAATTAAGGACCTCAAAAATCACCAGTTTGTTCTGAAAACGCTTTCTTTACCTTGTGAATTAAGAATTAGCTCACAATTAGCATTAGCAGCCTGGAATGTATATAGCTATCAAAGCTATATACGTGGCAATAACTGGGTAGCAACTCTCTCTCAATGCAGAATAAAACTGTGGCATCAGTCACAAGGAAATAGAAACAGTATTTTTTCTTGCTCCTCTTTCCAGCATCTGAATCACTTGAAATCATGGGGATGAGGTGACAGATACTTGGCTAAAGGCCTTTTAAGTGAGAGTGAAGGAGGAATAACAGATTTAAAGCCTTGATAGTCTCTTGCATCGGTCAGAACTTGCAAATCAATTTGCTGTACTCCAGGTTGATCTTTACCAAACTTATGTGTGTACACAGAAACATTCTCATTCTGTTTGCTCAAGTTTATGAATGTGAGGGCATGAATACCTGTATTCCTGTGTTTTCTTGGTACCTGACATCTGATACTGATTCACAATTGCTGTGGTAACAGACCTTATTCTCTTCAGGAAAGGGAAAAAAAAAGAACAACAGTTTTTCTGAAAGTATGTTCATGTACACTGCTTGTGGCAAATTCTATTTTAAAACACTTTTTTGCACACCCTCTGGCTACAGTGAAGCTGCCTAAGTCATCTAAAAATTAAAGCTCATGTCCCGTCAGGCCCTGAATACAATTTACTGTCTCTCAGGCTTGAAATAAGACCCTTCAGGTGTTTTGTCTCCAAAGATGGAAATAAAGCGAAGCGCATTGATGATTCTGTAGGTATCACAACTCATTAAGTGCATTCACAGCAGCTGAATATCAGCCTGAGTGGGGCTTCAGACACCAACCAAGCTGACACCCAGTGAGAACTGCATACTGCAGGGAACTGCTGTGCAGTTATTTCATGGACACTAGTAGCTATGGGCACTACTCTTCTGCCTTCAAAAGGTTTCACCAATGAAGCAGGAACAGGAACATGTTCCGTGGCTTTTCTTAGTATGCAAGCCTAATTGATGCAAGTGCATAATTAATATGCAACTCTGATGCAAGTGCAGGATACTTAGTAAGACAGCGGTCAGTCTTGCTGCAGAGGTGCAAAGAATTTTTTAACTTCTTTACCAACAGTTAGTTTATGTCTCATTGTTTAGCAGGACAGCATAGCTGAAAACTCAAATACATCAGTGGCTTAGGTATGCAACAGCTTTACTCAAGCTACTTTATCATCTGGAAAATGAACTGACTGGTAAATGCAGAAAGTGATATGAAATGGCACATTTATTAAACTAGAGATTGAAAATTTGAGAGCAAATGGGCCTATTGAAAACTGAATAGTCTTTGGTGCCCCTCATGGGAAAAATCAGCTGCCAGACTGATGGCTGGAAAATAAGATTTGTTGAGTCCAACTGGAAATTAAACAACTATTGAGAATCAAATATTTGCAGAACACCAGGGAATGTGTCAATACAGCAATGCTACTGCAATAATATACTAAGTTGGTATGAATATTCTGTCTTCACTCATGCAGGCTCCAATTTTATCTGCCAATGCCTACGTTTCACTGGCTGGTGAAGCCTTGCTGATCAAGAGGACAGAAGTCACCTCATGGTATCCACTTGGTAGTTCTTAGTTTGGCATAACCAAATCCAAAGCAGAGTACAAAACCTTAGGCATCTGGAATTGCATTTTAAATAGATAAGGCTTCTCAGCCTGAATAACACACAGCTGCTTCTCTTCCACAGTGACTGGCTCTAGCTCTCACAGAATTAAGGAATAAGTAGAAAGCAGCAACTACTGGGTCCTGAATTCTGTACTTTAATTCTTTAATATAGGGAATTTTCCCTGTTACAATGGCTTCCTTGTTCTCAGTCAGGGTTTTCTTCTTATCTCCTATGTGCTTGATGATTAATTATAGAAGATAACCAAGCAGATGATTGGAGATCAGGTAAGCGATGGGATGGCTTGCAGCAAATTGTCATCAGATGGAACCAAGACTTTTCTCCTCTCTTCTTCAGACTGAAACTGAATGATCCCATCACAAGGACCCAGCATGAGAAACTGCAACTGCTGTTTTAAGACTGTGATGGGGTTCCTTTACTGAATCTTGCAAATTCAGTAAAAGAGCTTGTGGTCCCCAGCAGTCTGTCCCACTTTTTTGCCCATGGTTGAGGGAAAGTAAGATGCACAGGCAAATGTTAAATGCTACAGCTTAAAACTTTCGATTGTTACAATAAAAAACCCCCACGTATCTATAACGACACTCTGAATATCACTATATACTTATCAGATACATATCCACAGATACACAGACTACACATTAATATGTAAGATGGATATAACTACCAACTGACGGTAGCTTATGCTACTGTGCTACAAGAGATGAGCACTACAGCCGATGCAATGCATGTGTGCTGCTCTTCCTAAGGGGCTGATAACTTCCAGTAAATGAAAGAAACATGACAGTTTGCCAATAGTTATTCCCTAGACTGCAGATGCTCACCAGCAGGAGCCCTTAGAAATCAGTACATGTTTTTTCCCCTGGCAAACTCATAAGTTGAGATACAAATCTAAGTATTGCATTCTGTTTACAAAAATATGTGATGTTTTCTCACAGAATATAAAAAATGGCCTAACGTATAATATAGAACGTAATGTTGTGTAAGTACTAGAAACTTTTTAAAGCTATAATTAGATTCCTCAATTATTGACAAACCTGACTGTAAAGCAGGTGACATTGTGACATGTATTGACACTCGCATACTCAACAATCGGGCCCAAACACATAAACCAGTAAGCTGATCAGCTGTTTGCTCCTGAGTACACTAAATTTAAACTTTCATTGAGACTTAAATCTGATGTAGGTTACCTAGCATTTGAATTTGGTTATCACAACACAGCTGATGCATATGGATTTGTTCAGCTTAAGTTCCTAAGCTTTCACTTCAGTTGAAACTCCAAGGCAATGTTTTTCTCTTTAAAAAAACCCAAAACAATGAACATACTGGTTTGTCTGTGGTTTGTAACAAGTAACTCTGAAATCTGTAAGCTTTGCGCAGACCACACACACATACTGGTGTAAACATGAAATGCTTTCTCTCCACTCTTTCAGTCTGCTTTTGGAATAGTATGGAATGAAAAATTACAGGGCAAACTCAAACATCTGGATTTAATTTCTTAAGCGGAGTCAGCTAATTAAATGTAAGATAGTATTCTACACAATTAGATTCTCCCCTTAATCAGTTTGTTTATTCACGAAAGCTGCTACTTTCCCTGTTTGTCTGTAACTATGTGTCCATTTAAAAAACCCTGAAAAGCAGTGCTGAAATTCCTTTTATAGTAGCACTGGTGCTACTATACTTAATGCTGGAAAGAGCTTTCAGCAGTTTCTAATAAACAGATGTTAAAATGGAGGAGTGCTGTGTAGCTCTCCTGCTGCACATTAACTTGGTGACAGACGGATGAACATGGCTTGGTGTGCACAGCATGTCACCCTTGGCACCTTGAGATTGTATAATTGGTAAGGGAAAGCCTGTTGCGATGCTTGAGCACTCACGAATATGAAGATGTGAATGACCACGTGTCTTGACATGTGACCTGTTAACTTTAGTTAACAGGAATAATGCAGCTAATGAGAGCTGGTGTTTGGAAATGTACCACTAAAGGCACCTTGGTCTGTCCCAGCTGAGGCAGCTTGAAGAGGAAGATGAACCAAATAGCGTAACTACTGCTGCAAGCGCTGATTGCCCCTTTCCTGATATAAAACAGCAAGTAAGTACAGACTACTCAGGGTAATTTTTAATGGCGGTGAGCTAGGGAGCTTCCACAGTGGTGTTTGAGAAATTACTTCGTCTGACCAGCACCTTGTATGCTCATGTAATGATCCTGATTCAGCCACACAAAGCTGGCCATGATTTTACACCAAATAACAGCAACTTAAACGAGGGTGCTTGCAGCTCATGTTAAGAAAGACATCACTTGCCTTCCAAGCTGACTCCAGGACATGAACAGATGCCACCACTGCCAGTTTCCTCACAGAATAAGATGTCCCGCATTTCCTAGTGCTGCTTTCAACTCAGGGCACACAACCTCACTGACTTGTGCAGGGCTTGCACACAGATGTGTTCATGAGTGGGCAGCAGCAGCTGTAAGTGAAGGAGCTTGTGCCCTTCCAAGGGAGCCCTCTGTCCAGCACTTTCATAGAGCAGGCACCATCATGAAATCAGCCTGGAAAACCTTGCAGCTCAGAGGCAGACGACCAAACACTAATCACATGGCTGCCAGCAGCTAGCATTAGCCAGGGAAAAGCATTTTTAACTGACTGCAACTTCTGTGTCATCACAGAAGACTAAAGGAAGAGCTCAATTGGGAAATGGAGACAATTAGAAAGAAAAGGAAAGAAAGCAAGAGAAAGGTAATTTGGCAGCTGCTGCGCTCTACAGGCTGCCTTGGAAAACCCCGGAATTCTGCACTGTGGTGTGTCTGAGCTCAGAGACACTACCCACTATTCTAAGAAAAACCCTCACCGAAGCACAGCCTATTTGCTGTTACTCCTGCTGAGCAAGGCAAGGTTCCCTTGAGTAGCTCACTCCTCACACACCCTGCCCCTCTACACACAGCTCACAAAGGAGGGAATACTCACCCCTGACAGAGCAAAACTTTGCTGCAATAGATGAATGCAGTAATTTAGCACCCAGACAAATTATTTTGGGATTTCTGCACTGTATGGAGGCTGACACATCCCACAGCCAAACGGATGTGTGCTATAAATGCACCGGTTTTCTTTCTTGGGAGTCTGTGTCTTCATTTAGTGCAGTGATCTCAGGGCTGAATTGTAGGGTCATCTAAACAGATCTACCACTGAACCAAAATGTTTAGTTCTTGACAGTCTTAGCTGGCAATGGCAGCAAGACTGGCATTTGGAGCAGTATCTCTACCTATATATAGGAAGGAGCATTTTTTCCTCAAGTGCCTAACGGCAATGAAGTAACAATGGCAAGCAGCATTATGCACACTTCTTCAGCTGACAGTAAATAACCAAGCATGCCCAATTTTCTAAACTCAGGACCAGTTCATTAATTGTATGGGCAAAATTCTTCAGCTGAGTCCCTCCTCTCTGCTATACAAATTTTACATTCAGTTACATAGCCACAGAACAGGGCTGCTGGAAGGAGCCACCACTTACAATCAAAACCACATCAATATGACTAATCACATCAGCTCTCTTACATATTGGGAGTCTAATGGCTTCTATTTACAGCCTTTAAATAAAACAGCTTGTCTACACATTTTTCACTAAGCAATACAACTTATTCCCATTTTTTGAAGAAGAAGCTTTAGTACCCACCTGATGCTTCAAAGCCATGAGGCAGAACTTATGACCACACTTAACAGAACACATTTGCATGCTGCCCAGTCAGTCTGGGAAGGCTCAAGGGCAGTCTTTCAGATCCCATAAAGACTAAAAAAACCCTGCAAAGTTATGTTTCTTAACAGAACTATGCCTTTTTTTCTGCTCTGACCCACTATCAACAAGGATGAAAAAGTGCTTCTGCTGCAACAGTAGGTTTATTGTACTTATGCAGGCATGACTAGTCTGTGGAAGGAGGTAGGACACCTTTCTTCCAACTCTATGAAACAGCATGTCTTTAATGACTGGGAGGTTTTTCCCAGGGGTTTACACTGTGAGGATACTTTCCTGCACAGTTGCTGCTCATACTAGAAGTTTCACTCTTATTCCAGTGGTTAATGGACTTCCTTTATCTTTACATCTTCTGGAATCCTTCTATAGATCATCTACTGGAGAATGGATTCACATGATTAAGTAGTTGACTTGTTTTGATCTCTTGGTCAGCCTGAGAACCTATTTCCCACTTTCCCCAGAGAGCAAGATGTTACCACGTGTGATGCCACTAGTCCAACTGCCATTCACTGCGGTAGAGCCCCTTCAGAAAACCTCAGCAATCACCAATGGCCATGGGAGCTCAGCTACAGTAGCTATCTGACCTGGCTGTGACATGCAAATTGGAAGTCCAGTTCCTCAGAACTGTTGGCACATGGTAATTTGAGTCATACCAATGTTTACTGAGCTTGTGCACTGAAGCATTTCCAGGCTCAGGCCCTTGAATCAACCTGAATCTTTAGAGCTCATGTGTCTATTTTTCTGCTCTGTCTGTTGACAAGCAATCCTAAGAATCTGTCACTAGCAGGCAAAAATAGAAACAGGACAGGAAAAGCTATGGACCTCAAAAGTGTTTCTGGAATTTCAGTGCGGACAAATCTCTCATGATGAGCTTATGAAGGAGGTACCCTTGAAAGCACTATGGAGAGCTTCTGGGAAAAAAATCCTGCAGTCACAAACCCTACTGCAGTAATCAAAAATTACTCTGCAGAGCAAGGTGATGGTAATGTGAGAAGCTCATGATCTATCAGAACTGGAGTAAGCTGATAAATGCCCAGAACGGTTAAGAAAATAGTCAGTTCAGAGAAGGCTTTGAGATTGGAGTACTGTTCTCAGCACAATTTATAAAGCGGAAAGCTTTCCCCCTCATGGGTCTCAAACAACACTGACAGATTTCAAGAGAGGCTCCAGCTGTAGAGAACATAACTCTGGCCTGGCACAGCATACAAGAGAAAACCTCAGGGTGTGTGACGGTAGATTACATGAGAGCTGTGTCTCTCCAGACAATGGCCAATTCAGTGAAGGCACAGGTCTCTCTCCATTACATGCTGTAGGAAATACAAATTAGCGCCAGAGCTGCTGGTCTCTAAGCCACATGAAAAGAGTTCAAGCTTAAGTCTCGGAAATTAATAGACAGAAGAGATGCCACACTGGCTCATGCAATTCTGCCTTTGATGGTGACCAGTTGTAGCTGTTTAAGGAAAAAGAACAGGATACAAAGACTGGAAGAAATCTCTTAATTCAGCTATGAATGGATTGAGTCGCTTCATTTTCAACTGTGAAATAAGACAGAGTACAGTATCCCGCTTTCCCAGGTTGTGACAAGGGGGTGGAGATGGTTAAAAATACTTCAGGCTTGTGAACTGTAAGGTTTCCTTTGATGTAACTTTGCTTCCCTTTATGCACAGGCCATGTGCAACTCGGTTCAAAAGGCTCTACGCAAAACTGGAGGGTAGGGACAAATTATGTCAGCCCTCCATTACTCCACAGTAAATTTGTGAATGTGGGAAGAGAGTTACAAAGCATCAAGCATCCAGATACTCTGTGGATGTACACAACACTGGGGATAAAGAGAAAACCTATGTGTTGTATAATTTTTTTTTTTCATTTTTATTATATATAGATTTATTGTTTTTATTTATATTAGATTCAATTTTAGGACTCTCAGCAGCTGTATCCTAAAACAATTGCAGCATTTCCCATTTACTTTTCTACTGCGAGGAAGGACTTTTTTCTCCAAGAAACTTATTTTCTAGGTTCTCCTTGGCTTTTGTCCTGCTAGTGCAGGTACTGAGGAGATAAGCTGTGATAGCCCAGAGGGCACTGCCAGCTCTGACAGTCCTGGCCACCCTCTGGAGCTCCCCCCACCTTGCCCATGGTCCCGGACCCCATGTCAGCCCTCTGGGGCCATAAGTCGTGCCCAGCAGTGATATCAAGGAATGCCAAGCAAGGATGCAGGGAACCACTGTTCTCAGTGGATGAAGGATGCTCAGGGACAGGCTGCCATCCCATTGCACATGCAACAAACGCGGTTTTTGATTTTCCTGGTGCGCTGGTTACCAGAGTTTTTGATCATTTTAAAAAAAGAAAGAGAAGAAAAGAAAAGCAGATCTCCAATATCGCCTTGTGCAGAGGCTGACATGAAATGAAAAGTAGTGAGAATCAAATAAAGTAACTCTAGCCATTAAGAGATCTAGCCTGAGCTAATGATAGCTTATTTTCTTGGTACTCCAGTACTGTGACCACACTCCCTCCTCCAGATAAAATCAACAGAGCTTCATAAGAAATGACAACTCACCTTTCTTGAACTGCTATTGCTGTTAGCATTAGGGAGATGAGATAATTTTCTGGTTGAGATAAAAGGCAGAGAGTTGAACAAAGGTTTCTTACCGTTAAGGACAATGCCATGCAAACAAAAGTGAACTTCTTGATATGTGTTGCCGTGACAGTACTGTTGGTGTTCACCAATTTATTGCTGGGGTTATTCTAGGGTAAGAGAAAGAGATAATGAGCATTAGCTTGGCTCCAGACTGCTGTGAGGCTGATGGCACTAGGGTCATGTGCTAGACCTGACTGTCTGTGCCTGTGCATGCCTGCCTTTGCTTGTTTGCTTTTTAACCTAGAGCTTTCTGAGTACTTTGTACCATCAAGGCATATTTTCTGCTTAAGCTGACAGCAACTGCTCCTATAGTCACAGACGGCTGAGTAATGTCCCTACTTTCCTAACGAGTAAGTCCCATTTAACAAATTCAGCTTTGAAAAAGGGTAGTAGCTCTTTCTGAGGAAACTCCACATGATTTTCTTTTTTACCTTACAGTTTGTAGTATGCTCTCTTTATGTTCATAACTTATCTGTGGATCTGACATACAGGGAGATTTCTTGTAGCATGTTTGAAAACTTACCATTTCAAAAATTCCATTAACGGCAAAACCATGGCCATGAAATACAAGCTTCCAATGATGACACCACTGAAATATGGGCTTTCTGACATCTGACATGTCACGAAAGTACGCCTGAATAAGAGGATTTATTACACAGCTACAACACTGCTCTGCTGCCGTATAACACAGTGCGAGACAGTGCAATCCTGGATGCAATTTCTCTTTACATCCGATGAAATTAAAGTATTTCCCAGGGTCAACCCACAAAAAAAGTTGCCCTAATCCTGAACCTGGTCCTGTCTAAGAGGGCCCTGACCCACGCAAAGTCTGTGGTTTCAGTGAGCGCAAACAGGAAAAATAGGACTTCATTACCTTTTACCACAGACTGGTACCAAACCCACACACCAATGAAAACACCCTTACTGATTCCATTAGACAAGTAGGTAATACAAACAAAGGTACTGTAACAGCTGGCTCCATTAATGCCATTTAATGAACAGAACATAATTAGGACTATTAGGCGTTCCACCTTAAACATGGGCTCTGTACTCACACGGCAGCGAAGTTTTATTTAAAACAACAAAAGCCCTCTTCCAAATGTCTAATATTGCAAATGAAGCTGAAGATTTAAAACTGCCCTCAGGGAACACACATGAAAACAAACTAAATGGTCTGTAAAAGGAGAGGATGGGATATCAAAAGCAGGGCAGCATTAGGAGCCCTGTAGTAATAATCTGCATTCACCCTGGAGCTGTTTGAGATACACAAGTATGTGCCCACGCTGATAAAACCTGTACCAGGAGATGCAGTACAACATTTATTCATCCTTGATGCAACTCAGGTAGAACAGCAGTATCTGTCACATGATCAGCCACCTTTACTGAAATTACTTGTAAGAGAAAGAGTAGCTCATGCCAACACATCTTGGGAGTGGACAAACCAAACGTGAGCCCTGTGAATGGTATACCATTTCACACGCATTCAAGAAGCTGATAGAATTGTGCAATTTAAAGCTTTTGTGGTGCCCCCAGTCCAGCCATCCAAAGGGGTTGGGAAGAAAAGGGGGTCTTGTTCATTCCTACCTTGCTGCTTCTAACTCTGCTCTTGCTCTACTTCACCTTTTGCTCCAACTCTTGACCACATACTCTTTGTTTCTCTCTCTCGCACACTATTTAGTTCTTGGATCAAAACACTATGCAGATTATGGAGCAAAAAGAGTATCCATTCCCATCTATTAAGTGTTTTTAAGTCCTCTCTCAGACAATGGTGTTGCTCTGAATCAGACAGCACGGTCTATTAACAGTAATGGCATTATCACCATGTAAAACAGCAATCAGAGCACAGAACTGGGATATTCCTGTTTTCTTTCAGAAAATCAGTAGTAAGCCTTAACCTGAGTGTACCTGCTAAGCCATGAGGTTGCTCTGGATACAGCCTCATAAAAGGCTGAAACAGGACCCTGCATCTCTCTTACGAATGTGAACAGAGGTAATGATTTCCCTGTGAAGATAAGAATCTGACTTCTCCAGTAGAGCCACTGAAGAGGGGTGTGCTATCTGGATCCCAAATCCTATCAGTCTGTTGTGGCAATGCAGTGTGCTTCCGATGGCCATCAGCCTTGCCAGCTTTCTGAGTAACTGACAAAAGAAAATGGGAGTTTGCATGCATGCAAACTGTTTCAGCATCTGAAAATCACAGTAAAGAAGGCTTTACAGAGCCTGGAAATAAAAAGTGCTACTACCTGGACTTTTCTGAGAAAGCCTCAGCTTAAGGAAACAAAGGTTCTGAAAGGCATGGTGACATAAGAATGGTGTGTGATTGAGGGTAAAGCAATTCTCACAGTAATCTAAAAAACCCACTGTGGTTTCTGGTTTGGTATTTATTGTCTGAAAGGTGCGGTGGAGGCATTTGCACACATGGTTGCCAGAATGAGATACACTTTATACTGCTGCTGCCTCACTCAGTACATTTTTATGCCAATTTGCTCTTAAAACATACAACTACAATCCCCATCGTGTATTTTTTTGGCAGTTAGATAAATGGTATCTACTTGTGCCTTACTCCAGCTTTTTCTTCCTCACATTTGTTCCACAAGAGCACGATGAGAAGCCTTTTAACTGAAATAAACAGACAAATCATGGTCTAATCCTGTCACCACTAAATTTTTCAGCACATCTTCCACCAGCTAAACAAGACCTGAATTTCGGAGTCTTAATTGCTGTTAATTTTACTTGGCAATAGTGCATTTGATTGTGGCTTGTAACGGATGAGGTTAGTAGCCCCTGTGTTTCCTGTCACAAACCACTTTTATCTTGCAATTCACTGGTTTTGCATCTGCAGTTCCTTTTCAGCAACATGATCTGGTTGCATGTTGTGTTTTATCTCACAAGACAATTTAGCTGTACACAGGCAGACTAAGAAGTAATGACTGATTTGATTTTTCTTTGTTTTAGTTTTAAATTCTTGGAAATATGGTGGATGATTTCAAACAGGGCTTGTTTCAGCTTGGTACATTCTGGAGCAAGCAAAAGACTTCTTCATCAGTATTTGGAGCTAGAAAGTTCAGTTACTAACTGGTAAATAAAGGGAAGGAGAGGATTTGGCATTTGAATTAAGTGTCACAGGACATGACTGTTCTTTGCACAACATATAGGCTTGTGAATACCAGACCAAAAAAAGACCCTGAACAAAATTCATTTTGGTTATGTATTTACCCTTCTGCTCAGTTCCAGGAGCAATGCCTGTATTCTCACATACTTGTATGATCAGTACTACTAAAATAATGCATGTTATCTGTGTTACTGTCAGTGTATGAAAAAATCTTTGCTAAATGTTAACATAAGCAAATGAACCTAAGCCCATTTGAGAGATAGCACAGAACTGGGAGCAGAGATGAGAGCTTGCTCACTTACTGATGAACGCTTTGTGAGAAATCACTTCATTAGCTAAGTAGCTACATCACAGTAAGTAAGTGAGGACTTTTTTTAATCCTTAAAAACACAGCACCTATGTAGTCAAAAGACAGCTCAATACCTTGTAACACAGAGCTAAGGTTAAAATCATAAATCAGACAAGAGCTTGAAGCCACCTAAACAAATATTTTAACTAGGATTTTTAAACCTTATCAGTGGGACAAGGAACAATATGTATCAAAAGCAAAAGTAAAGAGAAACAAGACAAGACGATAGGTGTCCATTAATATAGCCCTATTTAACCTTTGTTTGGTTTACTTTTTAAAGAATCTGTTACACTTTGTTATGGAACCATGAACTAACTTTCTTCATATTTGTTTGGCAGAAATCCATCTGACACCACCGAAGCCACCCTTAAATCAAAATGTTGTAACATGGAAAGAGGAGGATCGCGCATGCAAAACCACGAGGTATTTAACACACCCCTAACACAGGCACTCACCTTGTCAAAAGCAGGGTATACTGCTCTGATCTCTGTCAGCCAGCCATAAGGCATGTGTCCCACAGGATACGTAGCTGTCAGGATTGCCACTGCCTATGAAAAGAGACAGGGAAACTGAACATGCAATCTTTGACAGAACAATTAAACTAACATAGGTTGGCGCTTCCTACCAAGATCATCATCAAATTGACCTTGATACAGTGAGAAACCATGCAGACCACTGAAAGCAATTTGTTTCAGGAAGACTGTCCCAGTGGCCGTCATTACGCCTGCTATGTTAAGCTTATGAAATCTTTTGTGCCATGAAGCTATGTTACTCAGCTTTGCTGTTTCACCATCACTCTGATGCCTCAGAATTATAGTTAACTAGAATTGGTATGTGCCCCTCAGCCAGCTAAATACCTCCCTCACTGCTCCTGAGTTATTTTACCTACAGATGTCAGAGTAGCAGAATGCCTTGCATGGCTTTGGATACTTCGGTAGCTTTGGATCAAATGTCATAATTTTAATTTATATATATTTAACTTGGCTATATAGAGGTAAAAAAAAAGTGTAAGACAGACTACAGAAGAGTAGGCCTCAGTGACTGACTGTCTTTGGACATCAAACTGCTCTAGGGCAAGAGACAAGAAAACTACCCTCTTCTCATTTTGGTGCTCATCAACAAAAACAAAACAAAAATCATTCCAGATGTCCATTTTTATCATAAGAAACAACTCACTGCCTGCAATTTCAAACAAGCCCCTTTATCACTTTCACAGCTACAGACCAAGAGGTACATCAAAGACACAACCCCACACACACATATTAGGTGTTTAGGGAGCTCTTCCTGCAGATGTTTTTACACATGTAAAAAGCATTACATTTCTTAAATTCTGTCTCCAGAGCTGTTTATTTGCAGTCACTGGCAACTCCCAAGCAAGTGAAACACACAGTATCAGGTATGACAAGCTAGTGCTGACAGAATGTCTGTTAGGCATCAGCTGTTCAAATATTCCTTTCCATTTAGTACCTTACAGCTTTGTCTTTCCTATAGAAAAACTGATGGCAAAGGTCCTCCCACTTCTTAAGAGAATAGATCAGCTCATGGTGACCATTGGTGAAGGCTCTGCACCGCAATCAGAAGCCTGGCTCCCATCGGCTGTAGGAGACTACCGGAGTGATCTGAAATTCCTCCAGAGAAACAGGGTGCATTTCACATCCCAGCCGGGAGAGATATTTTTTTCAATGTGTTTCAAAACTGTTTCAAGCTTCAAGAATAGAGAGAGCACTAAACAGAAATGTACTTAAGACAACTATTTTCTTGTCAGCATGGCTGGGAATGGAAACGCTGAGGTAACTCTATGTAAGTGATCATCTGCAGTAATGGAGAACACTTTTCTTACCTCTGTGGCTGCGGAACTGCCGCCTAGGTCCCGGGAAACAAAAAGGTTGACAATGGGCCTACTTATTCTCTGAGTTGCTAGAATTAACGCCAAAGGCCACCAGAAACTCAGCATCTTCCTTATTGTAGCCTCTCCCTGCAACACATAGGAAAAAATAAATAAGCAGAAGTGGGTCTGAAAAAAAATCATGCAGAACTGAACCAAAAGCACAGAGAAAGGATTTTTGCTTTCACCACCCATTGTCAGTTTGGTACCTTCATTTCAACAGTTTTCATGACGAGCCTAAAATATTTTCCCTCATGTTACTAATACTGATTCACAAGAAGCTGTGTCATGGATCTCAATCAATAATGCATAAGGTACCTATCTGCATAATTTGTTCTGGCTACCAGAGGAAGATGTGAAAACCAATATGACATTCAAAGAAAAAGGAATTTTGAGACTTTCTTCCCTCTGAAATAAGGGAAGTTCATGCTGCACTGGCTTACAGCTCAGCATAGAGATGTTCAGTAGGCAGCACATCAATACCATGGAAAGCATTGCCTCATGCACTGTCTGGGATGGTTTTTACCATGCCTCTTTAAGTGAAAATGTTCTTGCAGGACAGAGAGAGGAGGCCCTTCATGCACCGTGATTTTAAGACAGTATTAAAACACAAAGTGCAAGTTTTAGATTGTTCAAAAAGGTGCGCAGTACTGAGACATACCCCCATTTCAGGCCCACTTCTGTCAGGAATGACATTATGTATGTTCCTGTAGTATCCGAGGCATAACGTGGTACATCGGACAAGTGCTCCCATGTATAAGGACAAGATGGGGATCAAGAGAGGCTCCCTGCACTCCAAGTGACTGTGAAGCAAAATGGCTACAAAAACAACCTGCGGGGCAAACAAATAAATGATTAGTAATCTGTCCGTGTGTCTTTTTAGCATTACCTCTTGTCTGACTCCCCGATACTACAGCATCTATCTTGACTTTGAGCTTATGGCATTTGAAACTTTAGTCAGGACGCCCCTGCATTCGGTCATACAAATGAGAAGAACAAGAGTTAACATCATACAGAAGATCTATTAAACTGTACTTGAAGGAATGGGTAGGTGTCAGACTAGGAGCCATAAATAGGTTAGCATGAAAGTCTGGCAAGGTCTGTCAGGAACCATGTGGCTGTCACGCTTCCCAGGAGAATGTGCTATTCTGATATACACTGAGGCTGGAAACATGCTTCCAGGGTCAGCTTGTAAGCATTACTTCTTTTCTGCAGGGTGTGGGGCAGTGGCAATTAAAAAGTCGGATATTTTAAAGAATTCACTCCAGCATTTAGAAGCAGGAAATCTTATGTCATCCTACTTTTCTACTTTTTTTGAGTGAGATTTCAGTATTTCATCATTCTCTTCTCAGCTATCTGAGCACATTGATGTAAACGAAATGGAAACTTTTGAGCTAATGAACAGCTCATAATTCGGTCTCCTAAGATTAAATTCCCAGTCCAAAAAATGCAAAGGAATTAATATGACATTATTCTCTTCATTAAGTACAGAGCTGATGGTGTGCCTGTTGAATTCCAGATGTCTCTGGATTGGGGGCACAACGGGAAAGCCAACTGTGCTTGGTGCTGTGAACAGCAGAATCAAGGACAACCCTGCTGTGACCTGCTGGCATGCCAGTGAGTTACAAGAAATACAAAACATGTTCAGAAGCAGGTTCTCTCTCCTTCATTGCTAAAGCTCAAGAAATACTTAAGAAAAATCACACTGTGCAAATGTTTATTAGGCAAGCCATGGTGTTCATGAGGGTTTGCAAAACTGCTGTTCTGAACCCTACAAACGAATTGTTTTTCAGTAAACATGAGCAAAGGCAGTCAGAAAAAGTGTGTATGTAGAGCAAGCCAAAGAGAATTAGCTACTGCCTGTGCATCTATGGCTTATGCAGGGAGAGGATGTAGGTGCAGAGAGTTCTGGGGTGTGGAGAGTCACAACTTCTTGTCTTCTGGATTTGCTCTTGCTCTGTGCAATATCTTGTTAAGAGAAGATGACAGGTGTCTTATTCTGCACAGTCCTGGCACCTCACTCACCAACCACTATTGAAAGGGCATGTGTGCCATGGCCAAAGTAAGAACTGGTTTCTGTTTTTAGCTGTATGTGACCTGACATGCACCTAAGGTCAGCAAACTTTGTATGGTCGCATCAGAACAAAAGCAGATCCTGAGGTCTAAGGTCATGTACAGTAATTAGTATTATCTTCAGGGATTCAGTCCAGTACTGTAGAGGGGCAGACCTGCAAAATATGGAATAGCAGCTGACTGAATGGTTCAACCTGGTTTATGGCTTGCTCATATTTAGTGGGAGGAAAATGCTATGGAAAATTGAACTAAGTACTGTTGACTTCATGTTTCCTTTGATGCTGTACTGTTATTAGCTTCTTTCTTACCCAGTCATTACACCATTAAGCTGGTAATGGGGCAGTACAGCAACTGTTTTACAGGTGCTGGGACTCTTCATTTAGTAATATTTTTATGTATGCTTTAAAAAGAGGGTAGTGTATTGGTTCTCAACTGCTGCAACACTGGCCAGCAGCAATGTGTATAAATGCTGTTTTTAAGTGCATCTATCTAGTACAAAGCAACAAGATAATTAATACTTCCCCTACAAATAAAAGTTGAAGCAACATTTGGTCTTCTCTGCATCACCCAGGATCTATCAGCACAGATCTCTTCTGCTGCAGTTCTGAGCCTTCACTTTTTGGACCAGTAGTGCCATTACCGGCACTCAGAAGATTGCTTACACTACTGTATTTCACTGGATGAGACAGCATGGGCAAAACTGACAAGTGAACTGGAGAATCAAGCCTTCATTCACTTCCCCATCTACAAGCCCCACTCAGGATTTCAGTGCAACTGTGTGATGCATGTGACACATGAGAATGCACAACATGTTTCAGCCATTCTGAAACATGGTTGTGGAGGTGCTGTAAGACATAGCCCTAGCCCAAAGAATCCTGGCTCCCATCTCCTGACATAGGTTTGGGACTGACCTGATCCAGTCAAGTGAGACCAGCTTAAACCACAGCTGTCAGTAAACAGCCTCCACACGATGAGCAAGCAGCCAGAGAACAAACCACAAGATTACTTCCTCTGGCGTGTTGTTCATGATAGAGAAAGAAGGCAGTCTTTGTGCAAGGGAGAACGTGCTTAGGAAAGCACCTAGTCCGTAACACAACAGAAACAGTGACTGCTAAGTGGAGTCATTACCTGAGCTATGACATCTGAGATGGAGGCACATCCCACTAGGAAACTGTACTTGTGTTTCAACAGAATCCCAGCATGGGTCCATGCCTAAAAAAACAGAGGAGAGTTTGGGTAATGATTATGATATTTGTGAATGATTTCAGGTTCCAGAATACTGTTTTCTGGTTGTTACATTGTACACAAACAACTTATAAAGCTATTTTCTACCAGCAGTATTTGGTGTGAACCTGGGCAAATGTTAAGCTAGTAATACAGAGAAAGCACTGCTGCATTCACTTCCTTATAGCCAGAGCTGAGAGGGAGAATGGGAATATCTTTACAGACTGCATAGATATTTCTGAGCAGATCTAATAAGAAACTGCTCCTTCTTCATAAAACAGGATGGCTAATCATAATAAATAATTCAAGGGAAAAAAATGTATATACTGGAAGAGAAAACTTAATGATCCAACTTCTTTTTATGGTCAGAGACTGTTTCAAGCAGACAAAGTGGTGGAGGTGTGCTGTGAGAAGGCTGCTCTTTACCAGTTTTACACAGAAGTAGAGGCATTAAAGACAGCTGCTGTATTTCTATGTTGTGCAGGCCACAGGCAGTAAGCTTGCTGATCTGGAAAGCAGCAGCCCACCCCATGTGTGGGTGTTCTTTCTCAAGCATTTGAGATATCCTGGCCTTAGCTGTGCTTGTAAATATGATGATAAGAAATATCTTTTCAACAAATGTGCTTTGAGAAAATACCGAGCTTATGCCCTGTGAGCTCTGCAAGTTATCTGATCAGTGCTTTCCAGCATGCACATACAGTAATTCCAATGGGACAACTGAAGTTTTTACTTTTGGTATGAGCTCTGTACAGCCAACCAGATGCTTCTTCAAGGTAGGAGGGGACAATGTGTCCAGTTATATCCAGAGCTACTGCTTGCAAAGGACACACCTTCCTTCTGCCCACCTGCAGCTTCCCACCAGGTAACAGACTTTGTGAGCCAAGGTCATCAAAGAAAAAATAACCTGAGTATTAAAATTCAGTTCTGTATCAGGCACTCACCATGGCATCCATAAAAGGGAAGGCAGCAAGATAAAGGAAGGCCCTCCGAGTTTTACTTCCCACTGATTCATCCACATGGTGCAGCTTATTAATAATGTAATACCCCAAATCACTATATGCTGTAGAGACACAAGAAGAGAAATGAATAATAAAGGTTACATATGGGCTCTGGGTGAGATACTCAGAAGTACCTGAAAGGCTGTGATGCCTAGGACATGCAACTACTTAGTAAACAGTTGCAGGGGCTTCAGGATATTACAGTCTCACCAGCTGCTGTCTATGACTAAGGAGTGCTCTCATGGTCCTTTTTCAAGTAACTTTTGGCAGAAGAGTGATAACAAATGGCTGGGTTGGGACATGGGTATATTAAGCACCACATCTGATTGCTAATGAACACACTGGTACTCCAGAAAATCTATTGGTCTTTCATTAACTCAAGGCTTTGTTAGAAAAGCTGTTTTCGCCAGGCATTGTGTATTTCATGGGATGCAGTAACTTATAAATACCAAAACCATCTATTGGCACTGCATTCATAAGATGTTACCTGTAAACCTGCCCACAGCTGTAAAAGAATACTATGAATTGTGAAAGGATGCAATAATCACACTCATTAAGCCTCTCCCTTACTCTGCCTAATGATCACCTCTGCTGGGACCTGTCAGGGCACTGCATCCTTCACTATACAGTCTCTGGGCAGCCCTGACCAGCCTTAGTTTCCTTCCTCATCTACAGCTCACAATCTCAGAAGCCACAGTCAGAAGAAGGAACCACTGGAAGTCAGGGGGTTGCCACTTCCGACTGCCAGTATGTTATTCCACTGTCCTGTTTCAACCCAAGACAAGAATTTTTACTGTTGGGCAACACATCTCTTGCCAGATCTCTCTTCCCAAGGCATTTGGGTTAAAGACAGCACAGATGCAAGGACTCAACGCACAGCTCTCTGAAGAACTCCTTATACCTCTCTTGGTACCCATGTTATCCAGCTGTTTTCGTAACCCTGAGTCCTCCCAGTGACCAGGAATAATTAAGAGCTAGCTATGACTGGCAGTCTCTGAACTACGGGAACTTATATGCACAGTTAAAAATAATCCAAATGGTTTTTAAGCTTTTATAAACTATGTTCTAGATCTGCATATTATTACTTAGTTTCCCCTATACACTTGCAATAGCTATTGAAAGAGTGATTAGTTCAAAAAGTCAACATTCCAACACAAGTAATGGCAGAATTACTTGTGAATAGGGAACCTTACCTCAATTCTCTCCCACTAGTGTCTTTTCTAATTATTTCAAATGTTGACATCTATCTGATTTTACATATACAACAATTCTATTATAATTGTAGAGACCATCATATATGGTATTTCAGGAAAGTTATCATCTTCATGCACACAGTTCACACAATCAGATCGACAAATTCTAACATTAGTTGCCCAATTCAATCTTTTTAGCCTAAAACTCTCTCTCCTAACTCATCAACAAGTGTTTGAAAGCAGTTAAAGAGGAGTTTAAGTCCTCATTGTTTTGTGATGGCTTAGTGATACAGCAGGTAAATGGCTAACAGGACTGAAAAGACTTTTTCAGTCCAAACAAGACAGCGTAAACAAGGTTGTAAAATAGAAAGGGGTGGCTTGACAGCATTGGGAACAGGCATGAGCCTCATTCCAGATATCCAGGATCGCCCAAAAGATGCTAAGATTTTAAAAACTCCACCTTTCCCTATGCTGGTCCCTATCTATATGTCTTTTATCTGAACTACGACTGTTAGACTTGCAGTCTCCCAGTTCACCCAGAAATCCCCAAGTCACTTAGCCATCATCCTGAGGCACTCCCAGCCTTGTTTCCTTTTGAATGGGGCTCGGGAAGAACTTTAAACCAGGACTCCAACCTTTCCTCAGTTCAGGGAGGCCAGTTTAGTTCTTGAAGTGTTGATGTGCTCATTGCAGTCCAGCCACACATCAAGAACAGCCCTTTTTTATTTTCGCATGAATAACCATACACTGATTTTTGCTCAGTATTTTGAAAACTCTGTTATCCATGGATTTTTGCGTGGTAACTCCCTGTGGAAAGCTGCTTTTCTGGCAGGGCAGTACATGGACGTTTCAGAATTGACTTATTTGAATGAAGAAGTTTGGAAGGCTGCTGTAAGGGTCAGACATCTGACTCTTGGGTTCTGTTGAAGTTGCTTTATACTTCTCCTGCACAAAAGCTTAAAAACTACTGCAGGAAACCAGGAAACACAGAATCAGGGGGGTCTGAGGCTGAACTACTCTCAGTTCTAGGAACAGACAGCTCACCAGAGGGCTGTAGTTCATTGGCAGAGTGCTCTCAAGGGACTTGTACCACCACAGCCCCACATTTTTAAGATTTCAAGGGGTATCAGCACCATGGTCTGTAAGAATCAGAATCGTGAATGGTTTCGGTTGGAAGGGACCTTAAAGCTCATCCAGTTCCAACACCCTGCTACAGGCAGGGACACCTTCCACTAGACCAGGTTGCTCAAGGCCCTGTCCAACCTGGCCTTGAACACTGCCAAGGATGGAGAATTCACAACTTCCTTGGGAAGCTTGTTCTAGTGCCTTGCCTGCTTTAAGATTCTTTTTGATCTCTCCCATCCAGAGAAGAAAAAAAATAACAAACCAACCCCCCAAGGCTCTAACTGTACTTTCTAGTGTGATTTTGATTTTAAAATTGGAATGGGAAAGCCTTAATAGCTAGTTTTAAAATAGCCAACTGTTCCACATGGCAGTGAAAGCACACAAACACTCTTGCTGATGTCCAGAAACATTTCCATCCTCAGAAAGAAGGACTCAGCAAGTGAGATTTACTGACAAATATACAGTCATGTGTCTCAGAGCTGTGAATAAAGCAATTGCTGATGCAATTAGAATTTAACCTTGGCCAACCTTACAAACTTATTATGAAGCATAGCACAAAATTAATAACACAGACAACAGAGCTGAAGAGTATTAGATGAATCTAAAGCAGATGGCTCTTCCCATTCCTTGCAGAATTTCAACCAAAACAGAGTAGTCCAACACCAAGAGAAGCTGCCTGTTGACACTCCTCTAATACCTTATATATTTTGATATGTCTATGGCTTAGTTTTGCTACAAAACCTAAGCCAGAATTCTTGGTTTTGACTTTTCTAGTTGAGTTTTAAGACACAGAAGCTTAAGAAATGACACTGAAAACTGCATACCTAATTGGATCTCCTCTACACTGATTTCTCTACCAAGGCAATTACTACCATAAATGTCAGACATTCTTAAAACAACTGAACATACTCTTAATGATGCCAGCAGTCTCAACAAATAGCTGTACCATAGTCATTTTGGAGTTGTCTACTACCCAGCATGTTACACTTACATCATAAAGAAAACAAAAAGAAACCCTTATAGGAAGTGCTACCATTTACTTCCAGACAGTTACATATGTCAATATTAGCTTTGCTAGAGGGGGAAAAATAATCCAAAAATGTTTTGGGGTTAAAGTGTGTTCTCTTTAGATGCATTCCATTTCATATTGCACTGCAGTTAAAAAATGAACTGGGAGACCTGATAAGTAAAATCTACTCTGCTGTTGGTAAGAAAGCTGGTTCACGTGGCCAGAACTGGTGCTGGCTAGGACTTTGTTCAGCTAAGTGATTTGGCAGATAGATAAATGCTATTTATAAAAATATAAAAATAAAAAATTGAATGGCAAATCTTCATTTGGAGTCAGCAGAGGGTACATAAGATTCCTCTGTCTTTGATTAGCGTTGTGATTTTTTTGCTTATAGTAATAAATGAACTAAAAAAACCCAACAAACCAAACCAGATTAGGAGCATCTCAGGGCAGTCTGATTACTGCAATCATCTTTTTCTGTGCTCAGATCTAGTTCCACAATTGCATTGTTGATTTTCACAAATCTATCTATGACTGTTGGCCTCTGAAATAGCTTTAGGAAGGCCAACATCTCACAAGTCTCAAAATTAGCCTGTTATAACTCAAACTCAATTATTGCAATCCTAAAATCCACAAATACTTTGATCATAGTCTTTCCTCCTCCTTCCTTTGCTCTGAATGCCTTGCTGATACGAAACTATCCCTGCTGTGGAAGAAGGGACAGGGACAGCTGGGGAAGCATGCTGATGCTTTAGCAATGGCCATCTGAAGATGCTGAAATAGGACACATTTTCAATGAATGACAGTTTATCATCTTTTAGAACCAAAGAAAAAATGCAAGCCTGGATTATATTCGGCTTTGTGTTCCTGTACTATCATTCTTTTCAGAGCAAAATGTTTAGCACAGACCATTACAGTGGGCATACCAGAACAAGACTGACTGGAAAAAACCCTCAGGTTATCAGAAACCACTCTGTTATTACAGTAGTGTCACTCTGAAAGTGGTGGGATTACACCTATAGCTCACTCGTTATGCAGATCTTTCATGTAATGCAGTGACCATGCATGCAGGAAGTTCAACGTAATCAGCTGAATTGCCAGCAACCGCTCAAGATTTCCCCTGCGCAGTCTGTGCACGGAGCGGCCCATGCCCGCTAGCCTGTCAGTAATAAACTGGCACAAACCAAATTACCCACATATCTTAAGCATCCAGCCTGCTATAGGTTCGCCTGGTTACTAAAATTTTTAATCAGGTGTAGTAGGCTGCAGTTAAAGATGTTTATTTAATTGAAGAGGATTTTTTCTCAAAGTCACTTCTGCCTTGTCATTTCCAGAACCTCAAAGAGCTGTGGAAACTAATATTAAAACACAAAAGGAAAGACTCTTTCTCAGGATACTATTTCTCAGTAAACTAGTGAAAGGCTGAACAATGCTGTTTTATTGCCAAAAAAATGTGCATGTCTTTCACGACACTAGTGTTAGGACTCAGTACAGGGGTGGGTTACCAGCAACATCATGAATTGCATCATGTTAGCATAATGTTATATAAATGATTTCTTTCCTCTGTCAAGCTGGCAATTTAGTAAGATGTCACAAATATGCACAGACAGGCTTAGAGTCTTGAATCATTTCTCTTACAGCCAAATATTCCCACCAAAAGCCAATCTCTGAAATAACAAGATGCTTTAGACCCCGGCTACATAGCAAATTTCCTATCAGGAAACCCTAACTGGCGGCAGTAACTGCCCTCGAAGTAACACAAGGGAAGGAAGGCAGCATACTATCTTCTACTTCCAGATCACAACTAAAACAGCAAATTCAGAAGTACTGTCCTGACCAAGATCTGCAGCAGCATTTTAAGTGGGATGAGAATATGGTTTCAAATCCCCTTGGTCAAGGTCAACTTGTTTCTTGGTTCTTACTGCCACCTGTACAGGGGAGTGATAGGAACTGTTGGTAAGGACTTTGTGGATATTCATGGGAATGTGGTGTGGGGATGACTGAGGGACCCAGATTTGTGAGATGGCGTGGTTTGGCTCAGTCACTCCCACAGAGGACTGCATTAGCCGCGGTGGGGAAGCAGTTGTGGGGAGCTGGCGCTGAAGCAATTAAGCATGAGTCAGGTGGGAGAAATGTTCTGTTTTGATACTGTGACTGTGCAAAGGCTGCTGTTTGCCAGGAGTTGTGTGTGCAGACTGCAAATAGTCTCTATCACCATTGGAAATGTGGTGATTCATTGTGGTCACTCTGTTTCTACCACCACTTGTTTTCTTCCTTTCAAATTTCAGTACTCCTCCTTATTTCATAGGGCTTTTTGTTCTGTGTTTCTTCCTGGGCTTCAATAGCCCATGGCAGACAGTCATGTCATCTTCCTTAGCCCCACAGACATGGCTGTGGAAGAAATCCAGTCCCCTGAGCACTGTTTCTCTTTTTCATCTGCCAAGCACCAGTAACCTGTATTTGGGTCCTCTATAGATAGCCTGTGATAGGCTTGCACGTCCTATGAGGCTGCTTGTCTGTCACTGGACTCCTCTTCCTCCTGCTAGGCAGATTGTGCATCTGTGGGTCAGAGAAGAATAATCCGGACTTGAAACAGGTTCAGAGAAAACTTGGAACATAAAACTTGGCAAAATCACCCAGGCAATTGGTGCTGGAATCTGACTAACTCCATTCTCTCGGGCGCTCTGCCAGTTTCTGCTGTGGCCTTTGCATATTTTCAGGCATAGACAAGTTAAAATACTAAAAAATATTTTGCAGTCTGCCACCATAAGCAGCTGAAAGCCTGTGTGAAGCCCTTTATTCAGGACCTTAAAGTATGGTAAGTACAGCCTTCTTTTTTCTTTCTTTCCTCAATATCTGCAGAAAGGGCATTTCAGAGGTTCTGAACTCAGCAGGGCTCTACTTTCTGGAAAAGGCAAGAAACTTATCTGGCATGCTTTCCAATGGTTGCCCCGAACACCTCCCTTCAATACGAAGTCACGCACAGAAAATCCAGCTATGTCTTTCCCCTGGAAACTGAATAGCTGTTCTTTAAATTTTCTTAAAATCTATCATAGCTCAAAATAAAATATTGGATGACTATAAACTACTTCTTTATCCAGCTGGCAAAGCCAAAATCTTTGACCAGCACTGACAGGAAAACAAGTGAGCAACTAGAAGAGCAGCTATGGGGGCTGAAGAAACATTCCAAGCAAAGAAATATGAGAGGCAAATGTATAAATGGCCCAAAGTTTATATTACTGACTCAGTAATGCAGCCTCAACTGTAAACAGACTGAGGAATGGACCAATTGATACCAGAGAATTAAATTAATTCAAATGCATGAATTCAGCTTATAAAATTAGCAACAGCTTATCCCTGGCCATGACTAGTGAACTGTTACTGTAAGCATTTATTATGACTGTAACATAAAAGTCAAAAGCACAGGGCTGCTGTATCCGTGGTGGAATAGAAGACATGATGGTCAAACAAACTGGAGTGCTTGGGAAGCATATAAAGCTGGTGAATATATATGGCAGCTTTTTAAAGGGTAAGAGCAGGAGGCATTTGTATTGACCAGATGGGTCTTGTACCCACTTGGGCAGGAACTGAAATAGTCTATCCTGCTCTTGAGGTATTAACAGCCTGAATAATAAATGGTGTCTCACTTACAAGCCACTCTCTAATTTCACAGCAACTCCAGCTATCACCACCACACTCGCATTTCCTATCTTTCTGCAATGGAATGACCCCCTACTGCTAGTCAACCAATTCAACTCTACTGCCTGTCAACCAACACATGCTTCCATAGGCTGTTGCATTACCTCCTTCTTCCCTTTCCTTAGAGCTCCCAGCTTTTAGTATTTTACCTGTTGAATGCAGTGCACTCTTTGCTTCTTCCTCCAGTCTCCTGTTCCTCCTTGTTGACGTCCAGAGGTTTTGGCTCTGTAGAATGAGCCAGAAGGTGCAGAATCTGGTGCAGTTCTTGGAGAGGATGAAGTTGAAGTCTTCCAAGTCATATAGCTTTGTATTGCTGTGGTTGATGCTTGGGTTGATATCCCATTTCTCCAGGCTCTCAGAAACTTGCAAATCCTGTGGCTGTCTTATATGTTCAGTTCATATCTGCTTGTGTATTTTCTTAGCTCCACAGTACACTCAGGGAGCTGGTCTCAGTTTGGTGTAAAGTGCTCTTAGTAATTATTTCTCTTACAGATCAACTACTCAGCAGAAGTGGGTGATGACTAGCACTAGCACCGGGTTATACTGATATTTTAATGAGGATGCTGGCACCTACTTGCTTAGAGTTTTGTACTGTGAGATAAACAGTAAAGGGACAGGTACAGAGGGAGTACACAAACAATACCAATGACTTCTGACAAACAGACCTACCAAGAAAACCTAAACCCATTTGGGACGATACTGCTAGTTGATCCCCAGCAGTAAGACTGAGCTATCAGCTTCATGCAACCTGTCAACCTTGCCAAAGTTTTGCTCACACACCTGATGGAAAGAGAGCAGCAGCATCTTTTGCTGCTAGGCACGAGAGCCCTGGGGGTGGAATCTGCCACGTAACCTGTTTAAAAAGTAATAAAAATTGTGTGGATGGGCGTGATACCAGCCCAAGAGATTTATTCTCTGTTGCATCTCCTGTTGCCCTTACAAGTGAAATCTTAAACCTACAGATTAATCAGTTTGAAAAACAGGCGAAAGAAGCAAAGTAAGACATTAATTAGATGTGAAGTGACCTTACCTATTAAGGTATGAAATACAGCAGCTACAGCGCCAGCCACAACCATGCACAAAACTGCTTTGATCCTGTCTCGCTTGCTGTTCACAAACACCAGACCTACATTTTTGAAGTCACTCATCGGACCCGTGAAGAACTTCATCAGGGAGTATGCCAGCCCATAGCTGGCCAGCATCTCCACAGCATCTTCCTTGACAGCAGCGATGCCCCGATTCAAGGCCTGTTGAAACACAGAAAGATCAAATAATGTAGCACATGTGGAAGTGAACCAAAACCAATCTTCACCAGCTGGTTTCTGAAGGACCAAGCAAGTTTAGCTCTCATCGTTTTCATTCTGAGTTGGACCTTATTTCTCTGGGTTCAGCAGCAGTAGCTTGTGACTTGTGACACAGGCAACTTCATAATTTGATATGAACAGTAAACTCAAGTCAAGTAGACTTGAAGATAAGGAAAATATCTATTTGTGAAGTATATAATGGAACTCCTGCTATACCAGAAGTCAGTGTCTTTCCTTTTTACAGTAATTTTATGACCTGCTAATAATCATGGACAGAACAAGACTATTTAAATTCCATTTTGAGGCCTCAGCCCTAAAGCGAACAAAGTACAGCCCTTGCAGGCCATCCTTACAGGTAAAAACTCTGACAGTATTACATGCTAAAATTTCAGCTCAATTCATTTTTTTCAGTATAACGAAATTGTGGATAGCTGATATTATCCTGTGATGTTTATTATGAAACTAGGCCAAATATGCATGTACCTAACTGTTCTCCTTTTATGAATTTCACAAGGTTCTGAGCCTATATTAATTTATATTTCCTTGTACCATATTTAAAAAGAAATACAGCCAGCACACATATTTCAAGACATTCAGGTTCAACTAACCTACTAATTCATTCTAGGTCTGTATGTAGGAAATGCCTGCCAATGAATCAGTGAGAATTAGATGGATTATTTTTATAACTAAAGTGAACCATAGAAAAAAATGTGTAACATTGCTTCAGATTCCAGCTTGCACCAAAATGATTCTAAAATACGGAATAAAAATGACAGAATGATAAATTTTATCTTCAATGTGACAGCATCAGTCACCTGGTACACCCAGAAAACTGTTAAAACAAGACTAGATTAAAAAAAGTATGAAGGATGAAATACGACTTGTTGGATTTAGTTCCTACGGGTTGTAGCTGATGCGTGCTGACAGGCCATGGCACTGAGGCCAACCTGGAACAGCTCACTAACCCACCCTCCAAACTTCAGTCAATCCACTTACACAGCAGTTCTAATACTACTTTTTCTGAATGAGCAAACCAGGTGAAGTATCATCAGGTAATCATGATGAAGTTTTTCTATTGCAAATATAAGCACAGTCTTTTTGTTGCAGTCTTCTGACTTTTTTTTTCCCTTCCAAAGACCATATAGGCAAGCAACTACCGCTGACTTAAAAAGAGACCTCATCCCCATAGCAAAAATGAGCATTTTTCCTACTGTTTTTTTTCCACTATTTCTGTGAGGAGTGCTTAATTTTTCCAACTAAAACTGCACTGTCAGCACAAGAAAAAGCTGTAGAAAATATCAGTTTCTCCATCCTCGGTATCTGAAAAATCTCTCTCTTGCAATGTGCTTTGACTTGAACACCTGTGGTTCCAAATGTTTTCATATGTGTCGCTCCAGCTCCCTTCCTGAAAATACTGTATATTAGACATAGAATATCTGCAGTTGATACATGAACCTTTTCCGGGCTATAGATAATGCCATCTATTGCATTGATAAGGGTTAAAATTGTATTTAATCTGCAGATGCCAAAACCACTTGAGTGTGCATAAAACTGCATGCCGTTTATGAAAAAGACTGTGGCCTTTGAAATTAACAGTCAAGTTTAGCTGTCTTTTGTGATGATGCTTGTGATAATGTTGTAATCCATACCAAGGTGCATACAGACATATAACCTTTTCATTTATATTTCCTATAGATGCTGAATCTCCCTCCTGCTGTTGCCAGTGATAGACAAATAAGCTTTAGATTACACCATATAGAGGGCTGCTTGATCTTGGCTTTCACCTACTCTTTTGTCAACAGTGAAGTATTTCTGGCAGCTCCAATTTAGAGAGGAACAGCTAACCAATTTCAGGTAGTCTGGTTTAAAAGCCTTCTGTCACATGTAAACAGCTGAATTATTTCCAGCCCAGTTTCACAAGCACAAGTACTTCCTTCCTGCTTCAGACAGCTACAGAATACCGAAGTATGTGGAGGATGGTGATCCAACTTCTGACAAGGTCTCTGGGATAAAAATGGCTTTAAGAAATCACACTGTCAAGAAGCACTGTGACACTGCTGCAGAGAGACAAATCTTTATCAACCACAGTACTCAAGCCAGTGAAAATAGCTCTGTGTGACTTGGGCTATCTAAGACTTGGCCCTGAGGTATCTAAGTTTTTCCACCTAAGGAGGACAGACAGAGGGACTTCAGCAGCTCTCCTTCTCTCCCTTTCTGGTTTTACAGGCTGAACTCTGATCTCTTTTGTATGAAGAAATGACAGCCAAGTAGATACTTCTGAGTAATTTTCCCCAGAGACACACTGTGTAACAGGTAAGGTAGACTGGCAAATTCCAAAAGGGACTTTTGTAAGAGGCATGTTACCATTAATTTATACTCCTGTGGAATGGCTGACATGATGAAACACTCTAGAGGCTAGCCCTGAAAAAGCAATCCTTCCAAATGCTTCTTTGGAAAGATTCTTAGGAAATGAATTGTTAGTAAGGCTGTGTACAGATAATTTAGCTTCTGTAGCTTTCTTTTTCCTTTTTCAGTTTAAAATGACAATGCAGAAGGTTCTTCATCCTCATCTTCCAAACACTATATAAGAATTTTAGTAGCTTTTCTACCCCGTGTGCCTTAGAATATTTTCGCTACTGAAGCTGCTGATGTCATATCTGATACCCTTAAATCCACAAGAAATCCCAAATACTTCATAAAGCGTCTTTGGAGTGCAATATGAAAGACACAAGCACTTCATCTTTCACAGCACGTCAGCCACGAAGTTGGTAATCTGATCTCCCGTTAAGTTTAATTTCCTGTTAGATTTCCAATTAAGTCTCTCACAAAGTAAGAATATAAACCAGGGCAAGGTCTCAGTTTTTTTATCGGACACTATTTTGTACATTTTTTGTGTGAGCAAAAATCAATAACAGAATTTCATCAGTAGCATCTGTATTCCATGTTTGTTTCATACACAACAGAACATATCTCTAGAAAGATTTGTGTAGCTTGTCAATAAAATCACACAGAACTAGGTAGTAATAAAAACAACTATTTAATACAAGAAGTTAGCTTGATCATACATATTTCAGGTGTCATCCTATTTTCAGATGGCTTATTCACATCAGACTTGAAGTGAAAACTAAGAAATCTAGATGCTGGAAAAAAAGACTGTTGGAGATGGTGCCGCCTTCTGAAATTTTAATGAACAGCTGAGCTAATAGAGTACTAGGTGAAAATGACATAGTAAATTGTTACTCATCAAACGTGATTAAAACAAAGCCACTGACATTGGTGACTCCTCTTTTAGAAACAACAGAAAAAAACCACAGAGTAATTCCAAGCTCAGCACAATCTGGAAGGTACATAACAGCTTAGTTGAAGTAACCCTTATTCCTAAAACACTTATAAAGAAGGCAGACACTGAGATCTACAGCTGGTATTATGCAATGTCTTTTGTGACACATTATGTTATCACTAGAAAGATGAAATCTTTACTAGAGGACCAGGTAATAACCTCTTGAGCTTTTTTTTTTAAATGAATAATTGTGTGCTGTCTCTAATGTTCACTAAAATCAGAGAGAACTAGCACTTATATAAACTCCCATCAAAAAGATTCAAGTCAGAAGAATACCAAATAATACATCTAATGACATTTCAAGCCAGTAACCACATCTTTACAATTGGGTACTGCAGCTGGCTTTATCCTCTTAGAAGGAACACATGAGAACTCTATCAAATTCCTAGGACATGCATAATGGATGAATCCAACAAACTTCTGTATGCAAAGGCAGTGATTTAAAAAGCAACAATTGTGAGAAAAATGTCAAGCCTAGCTTGTCCTGTTTTGCATGAGCTTTCAGCACTATTCACTAATGTTGGCAGAAAAGGTTTGGTTCCAGTCTGCAGCTACACACCTCTGCTGCCAAAAATTCAAAGTCCGTTCATTAAGTTGGTTCTACAAGTTTGACCGCTTCTGACATGATGCTCTCAGAGACTGCTGGATGAGTGATACTGTATTTTTTATTGGGTTAGACTTATAAAAGCATTAAAAAGAAAAATCCACTGAGAAAGCCATGTGTATTGCACGTGTTTTCTTCTGCTTTTAAAAATGTTTTACTACCTACATGCTGCATAAAATTTAAATAGTCTATATCTAACTAGAAGGGCACACTTTCTCCTTCATTTGAAGTTAACTATTAACTATGCAGTCAATACCTGACCAGTGCATGTGTTCCAAATAAAAGCAAGTAAAATCCAAGAACTGTAATTCTTGTCAGTCCTCAGTTTTGCTTATCCTGGAAAAGCAGACTGCGACCTAGTGGAAGCTGGCCTGTTCCTATGGTTTCTTTAAAGCTGGGATTCCGCCTAAGATGGTTTCAAGTCAGTTTTAGCTAGTTACCTACCTAAGCATGATATCAAAAACTCACTCAGTTTGGCACTGTGTTCGGTTCAGTGAATATCTGTAACGTTTCCCCTTCTCCTACCTGCCCTCTCCTAAGAAAATGGAAGACAGCCAAAGTGTTCAGTTAAAAAGCAGCCCGATGCAGGGGACGATCCTTCTCCTGTGTCAAATACTCTCTCTCCCAACAATTGTTGACTGAGTTTTCATTTACTAAATCCTGTCACAGTGAAATCTTTGGTATCGGAGGTACCAGCTGGCTTCTGCCTCCCCGGTCACTGCTGCAGGAACTGCGCTGCCAGAAGGACACCTGACAGACCTGATGCTCTGTACGCATGGCATTATCAGACCGCTGTGTTCATGCTACCTGCTGGGCGATATCACATCTGCATCTCTGCTTCTGGATCCATTTCTTGTAAAGGCAAGAGCCCCTGGTAGGCAATTTGAGGGAAACAGCTACTGCTCTGACACAGGTGTGTGTAAGACTTCCATGGACATACGCTTGGGAGTGGGAGGAAATGGGATTAAAATAGCACACTACATTTATTCTGGCTCAAGAAGATTGCACATGCATAGTATATGAACAGGTAGCCCTGAAGGGGTGGAAGGAGTCTGACCTTGTAGCTTGAAAATTATTACTTTCTTTCCTTTTGTTGTTTGGGTTTTGTTTTGTTTTGCAACGCTTTTACCCTAATTCAGTATCTCTAATTTTGGTTCAGCATCTGTTGTAGATCACGTGTCAGATGACTGAAATGCCATCTGAGGTCAATTCCTGTTAGCCCACTATTAAAATACTTTACTTCCTCCCTGCTCCCTTACTAAAGCTGGCTGTCGGGGAGCTGCTAGTTACCCTTGTCCACAGCACTGCAAGTGCTGACACTGCTTCAACTCACTGAAATAAATAATCCCGGCCCCCAGCAAGAGACCGTGTCCCAAACTGTAGTCTGAAAGGAGAAGAGATGCCAATCCTGAGAGAGGGACACCTAGACAACCCAGTGGTACATGGCCTGTCTTTGGAGAGGCCACACCTGGAGGAGCATTAGGACTGCCCTGAAAATAAGGGCTGAAGTTCTTGTGTTTCCTGCTGCTTTGTCATCCAAAAGAAACTGCAAATGCAGGTGTCATGGTTTTGTCTTAAAAAAGAATTAGTGCACCAAAATTTCAATCAAATTTACCCTGCACGTTTAAGTAATGAGAATATAGCCTAGAAGAAAGCCCATATACCCTGTGAAACAAAAACAAGCCATGAAAACTGAATGCAACCAGTAGCACTTTTTTTGCCCATTCACCTTCCTGAGCAGCAATGGAAAGCAAGAATAAACATTTTTGCAAGATTCCTACTGTTACTTCAAATGCCTATTACTCTGACCATGACCAGGATCTTGGTTTTACGTGTTGATACTATCCACTCACCATCCGGTATCAAAGCTGTATGAAAGTGTACCATGGGAGAAGTTTAAATAAAGACTCTAAACCCAAAATAACATCATTTCAGAGCACTCACAGCTTTCACTTGACCTGGGTTATATCAGGGAACAGCACTTTTTAACAGGCACAGCCAGGAGGCACAGGAATAACTAGGGCAGCAGTTACAACAGTAAAAATCAGTGAAAACGAAAATCTTTCCCACTCTAAGAACCAAGGCTGAGGAGAATGTGTCGGAGCGCTGGAAGAGTATCTATTGGATGCTACCCTAGGGCACCTACTACCTTTGTGTAGATTCATGAACAACTGGCACAACAAGGCAGAGAATAATATGAAAAACACAGGAGACTGCAGAAGATAATGGTGCAGGACCATGGGAAAGAAAACAGCTGCAGTGAAGCCAAAATGCACCTCATTTAAACCTACACTTAGCAAAGTGCCAGAATGTTTATGACAGGGAGAGACTGTGGAGGGGTGAATCAGTTGCTGCAGATGGTTGCCTCCCCGAAGGACATGGAAAACACCCATCCTTAAGCCAAGAGAGCTATGAGCCATGATGGTGGGAAGCCCTTCAGGACACACTCACTGGGTAGTGCTTATTGAACAGGATGTCTACTACCTGTATGAAAGAGGCCAAAACCACTGCCATTTCCACTGATGGCTGTGAAGGAATCCATCCCCTAATATGAGACATAACCATTAATTTTTCCTGGCTTTTTTTAGGCAAGCAGTGCTTCTAGGAACACAGAACAGAAGCAATATGAGCACGTCAGAGATACTGCCCTGCAGTATGACTTTCTTGCTATCTTCTAGCTGATGCTGATCAATCATCCAAAATGTATTTAGGTGAAACTCAGAGGGGCATAATCTGGTCTCAAAGCAGCATGCAAGCATTTCATTCAGGTTTTCCCAAAGCTCATCCACAAAGGTGAAAAGCATTTGTGATTACATTACAGAAGCATGATAAACTCCAGGCTGAGGTTATTTGTCTTCAGACCTTCCTCACATGGAGGCCAGTGATTCATTTCCTCTCAAAAGCTATTTCTGTTTCTAAGTCCATGAGTATAGACAAATAAAATTGAGACATAAATTGAGACACATAAAACTAGGAGGTCAATTCCCTGTCTCTTCAAAACACCCTGTGGAATAGCTATAATTTCTTCACCAAATTCCATTTTGATTACTTTTAAGTGCTAGAAAACACTAGGGAGGATACAAATGCATATCATATGTACCTACAGACAAATACGATTTGCCTTAATCACAAGTGATAGAGTATCTGCATCAATGCTTCTTACTTTCCCACAGAGACAGGCTCTGTTCTCTTCCTCAGATTATCTTCCCAAAGTAAAAAGTAAACTGATTTACTACCAGTCACATATTTCAAAAAAATCTCAGTTCTCATGTTTATAAATTAAATTTCTGCAAGGACTGTTCTAAGACTTGTTTGTATGCACACAGCAAACTTAATCTACACAGGTCCCATACTGTCAAGTCTCTCATAACTCTGGCATATTGCTTTTTTATTAGCATTATCTCAGTTTTTGGGGAAATACTCCTCGTGGCTCTTTCCTCCTGAAATGGAGATTGCCACTTTCTCCGTGATCACACCTTCTCACTAAGCTCCAAAGCACACAGATAGGTTTGGGTTGGAAGGGGCCCTTGGAGGCCAGCTTAGAGCTGCTGCCCCAGGTTGAACATTTAGGAGATGTTGTGCAGGAGACCCCATACCTTCCCAGAGTGACCACCCTGAAGGCCATCTTCACCCTGAACCTAAACATGTAACCAGAAATGGCATCTGAAGATCCATGGCTGTCTCCTTTGCATACTAAAACACACTCTCAGGCTAGCAAAGTTCATGCCACTAGCATCTGCATTAATCTCCATGACCTATGTTTGCCCCTCCTCTCCTGAAGGACCTTTTGCCTCATTGCTTAGTATCACTTCTCCTTGCTGCTCCGAAGACTTCCTCTGTACCTCTTCTCCTCACTTTCACCAAGGATTTTGTCCTCGACAATAACTCAACTATATTTTCACCTCACGGCAAGAAATGATTTAGCTCTGCTTACCTTCCAATTTTCACCCTTCCCGTTCCACTTATTGGCATTTTCATATATATAACCTGCAGTAGAACAGCACTTTTCACTAATGTAGATGTTGTACTTGTTTCTTGCATTGCACATGAAGCTAGGCTTTTGCTTTCTCATTTTTTCACATATTATTAAGCAGTATTTTTTCACATAAGGTCCCCTGACACTCCCAATTACAATATCCTGTATTTAGTGTAAGTCCATTTTTAAACCCCTAAGAAAAATTAGCTTAGGCAAAAGCCTAAATTAGCAAGAAAACAAAACCAAACACAAACTCCCAAGCAAATACTACAAAAATACTGTTGCCAAATGCAAGGACAGGGGAAATCAATGAGGTTCGTCCATGGCTTTGTAGATTTTATATCTACTTTCCTTAAACTTTTGATGTTAAACAAATCCTAAAGCATTCAGCATTTGGTAAAAACGTCTGAAATTTGGCAGAGGCTGCTGAAAGTGCCTTTAAAATGACCCAAAATTTGGCCAACCATCTGCAAAGTATGAGCTGCAGGGGTTCAGTAGAACTTGTTAAACTACTGTGCCTGCACAGAAATCTTGTCTATATTTCAGCTGTGCCAAGTCTACTCCTGGGCATCAAAATTACACCACTGAAGGTCAAGCACCACACAACAGAGACTGTATAGGTTCAAGTCCTTAAGTTACCAGGAGACAAGGAAACACTACTTATATTATTTGCTCCAAGCAAAAGGGAAAATACTTCCCTTTCCATGGACTGAAGTTGCAGCACCCTACAAAGACTTCCTTCTCTCAGGAATTATGAAGTGGGTTATTTTCCTATCTTGGCTTTTGTAGAAAGGACCCCAGAGGCCAGATCTGTGAAATTTACTTTCATCACAGCTCTCTTACTTCTATACACTTTCGACTCTTACTTAGTGATTAAGATCCCATGTCCTCCTACTTGGAAGAAAATAATCGGCATTTCCTCTCAATTTCCTTTCCATGTGGCATTTAAGGGATGTAATAATTACACCCTGCAAACTCTGTGAGAGCCAGCAATCAAATTTAAGGCTGTCAATACTGTAGCAAAATATTTTAGTATCACATGTACTATTGTATGTACCCCTTCATGGCTGCTCTAGAGAATACCCTCCTGCTGCTATCATTTACAGTTACTAATTCTGCCACAGCCAAAACTGGTAGTCAGCTAGGAGAGGTGTGTTACTTCACTGGAGTATGGCCAGGCAAACTGGTATTGGGGTTTGGAAGCCTTCAAGTATGGATGTCCTGTGAGGGGAACATTCTGTTAGATCAGCAGCTGACCCCTTTGGGAAATAAATCCTTGAGACACTTAGTTCAGTGGTAGATGTCCATGCCGTTTGATTGCAGAAGATCATGAAGTTCAGCCTCAGTGACAATGTGCAGGATGAGACAAAAATGGTTGCATATAATGGGGTGGTAAGGGAAGCGTTGAAAATGTCAGAATGGGGGGGGTTGGCTATCTTTTCTTGCCTGCCTCTTGCTGTCTCCCTCTCTCCCCCAGTGTAGTTCAAATTCATAGGTAGCCAGCAGCAGACCAAAGCAAGCGTAGCTGGCAATCTGCAACCCCTCTATTGTAAGTGGGGCTCCTCTAAGTCATTCAGAGCAATCTGGAAGTGTCATCACATGTCTGCTAGGCGAAATATGTGAAGTGACTGAGTCTCTGCCACTTAATGAACACTACTTGTACGTGATGAAAAGTTAAAGCAAACTGAAGCAAGTGTCTGCAGGTTTCATTCATTAAGCTTGGTAAATGTTCTCCCTCATGGCAGACAAAACAGGTAAAAAGCCTGCTGAGCAAATGCACAAAATTCTTGACTTGTCATATGGCTGGGCTTAGGAAGAAGGCAAATAACTGCTGGTTGGTCTTTCATCCTCCTCACTACTGCACTATGTCAAAAAATAAAAGAACGATTTATAAAGTGTATGTCAAAGCTACCATGATTACAAAAATACACAGAACCATTAAATAAGGTTTCTGTACCTGACTTGAGAAGTGGGAACTTGCCCAGCTGTCCCTGAACATGTAGTACAGCCCTACCTTTATGTGTACTTAGTGCACTATGCAATTATCTGCTGTCCATTAGCTTACTCGTAAAGCATTTACCTCCCCATGTGGCCCGGCACTGACTTCTTATTTATGTTGTAGGGTTTTGCCCAACTTCAGTGGAGCACAACATATTTGAGGTCTGTGATTTTCACCAGCTGTTGTGTCAGGAGCAGGGAGCACGGCTGGTTATGGTCTGTCATTAAGCAGCTGTTCCCTCCAGCATGCTGCCGGCTATGCAACGCATGGTTTGGGCTACACAAAGCAGAGTTTGTTAGGTATGAGTGCTTGAGACAGCAAGTGTAGAGCTGCCAGATTAGCTCATGTCCTAATTGCTTAGAAGCGATAAATAGAAGGCACCCAGATCACCAGCCTAAATACAAACTTGGTGTTTCCGCTGCTGGAAACACCCATCATAAACAAGCCCATAACACTGGTAAGAAAGCCTTTCATTTGTATCTACCTTTTTTCTTTCCCTTCTATTCTTATTCTTTGTGCCAGTTTTATTAGGATGAGGTTAAAGTTTTTCAGTTGAACTGGAAACAAACCGTGGATAGTGATAGTGATTTCCTTTCTCTAGGGCTGCTCAGTTTATTGCACACTTTGAAGCACCTCCAGTTACTACAGCACTTTCCAATACTCCCATACCTGCAGAAAGCAAGTCTCACTAAACCAGTAATTTTGTCTCTAGAATTTAGCTGTTTAAAATAAATGGAAAATGGGTGGTAAAGATGAAAGAGTGGAGGAAGACAGAGAAAAATAAGTAGACTTGCTCCGAAGTGATTTTTTTCCCTTGAAATCTAACCTTCTATGCCCTCAGCTTGAGTTTTGAGAAACCTGAACTTCTCTCCTGGTTCTTGCAGGTGGTGTGATAAGATTGGCTAATGTTTCTTGTTAAAAATAGCTCGAACGGCTCTCTCAGTATCCAATGACATGAAGTCAGCAAGTGAACTCACAATGAAATTATTGCCCATGTTTTTTTCCAAGTGGTGGGTATATGGAGCACAGGTAATTGAAAAGTTTCTCTTGAAATCATGCACTCTTTTTGAAACAAGGGGAAGCACAGTTATATTTCCACACAAGCAAGGCTGAAAATACCCCCTCTGACCTAGAAGAGGAAGAGGTCATGGGAGAACCTGATTACTGTTGCTTATGTGATCCCATGGCAGCTAGCAGCTGTTGCTATTATAATAAATGGCTTTCCTTGATAATGGAAATATGGGTAAAATAACAATCTGAAATGCAATCAGGACAGATATGCTCTATCCTTACTGGGTTCAACAAAAAGGGGAGAACTGGAAAATGCATCAATGTTTCAAGCTTCTCCTCTGTACCTCTTGGCAACATGTAAGTTATGGAGGGAGACAAAAAGGCATTACTTCTGAATATACTGGGACATACAAACCCTTGATCCAGGGGTTCACTGGAACAGTTCATTGGAACTTCTAAATACCTGGCAATAGTCAAGCCTCGTGTATCTTCAGCAAATCTTTGGCTAATGCTTCTACTCAGAATTCCTTAAGCAGTACCCAGGCAGCCGTTTCCTCAAAGAAGAAGAGACTTGGTAGCACCAGTGGAGTTGTAGTGAGCCTTTTAACTTTTATTTCTATGTGTCTGGCAGGAATGAGTCTTAACCAGAAGTGCAGTCACAAGTGAGTCACATATTTGTGAGCCAAATATGTGGTATAATTTGATGTCTAATCTAGTTTCAGAGGTGTCTACCCTTAGGTTCACAAAATCCAAATTCAAAATATATATATATACATATATATATTTAAATCTTTTGTGGCTGAAGAGGTGATCAGACACACAGTGGATGGGCTCCTCCACTGAGGAACTGTAAAAGGTGCCACAGTAATCCTTAAATGGCTTCAGCTGGTTAACAGCATCTCTAAAGACACCTTCAGCACTCATCATTATAAGAAACTTCATTTGTAAGCTCAATGCTCTCATCCTTGTGCTTATATCAAACTTAACTGCAAGCTTAAAATTATCTTTACTGAAATTCTTTCTCATTTGCGCACTCCCTATGACGTGATGCAATGATCCCCTCTCATCAAAAGTGACTCTTTCAATAACAGTGAACATTTTTCTACTAACCCACTCCTGCTAACTCCTTGACTTGAACTGCATGGTTGAAACATATCAAGTGTCTCATGATGGTCTTTTTTTCTACTGTATTTTTCAGCCTTGTACTTGTATTGTATTTTATTCTCTGTCAATGAAGATTTCAGCAAAAGATAATTGTAATCTGTTGTTCTTTTAGAGGGATAAGTGTGGTGAAGAATTCACTGGGTAAGATAAGCTTATAGATCATACCACGCTATCAAAGCAAGCTAGCTCAATTTTTCAATCCCCTTAGTTGAAACCTATTAGCTCATTTTCATTTATTTTATAAAAGCAGAAGACCCTAACTTGTTAAGTTCAGTAAAAACACCAAGAGGTTCTCAGAAGCTTAAGTGAAACTGATGCTGCAACATCACAGTGCAACAGGTAATTTTGCCTAGTAGGCTCTCTGTCTGAGTCACTGATTTTAAATAATGGCTTTCCTTATGCCTGGATTTCAAAAGTGGCAAGAAATGCAATGTGATAGACTTATCTACCATTCTTTCACTTAGTACTGTACATTGTGCAGAGGTTTCACTGCAAGAACAGCCTCCTGTCACAGTTCCTCCACCTCCAGACCAGTCTTGTTCTGTTTTCTGAATCATTTAACACCCCATTTCCGCTGAGGACATGCAATCTCTTTTCTGTCTTTTCCATAGCTGGGTTTTTTTTTGTTCTCTTGCTGATGGGCATGGAAACACACAGGATTTAAAACATTAATTCAGCACAGCTAAAATTTATCTCTGAGCTGCTTTAATGTGAAATACAAAATTGGCCCCGGATGGGCATCCTGCCAAGATTCTTGCCAAGGGAGCGAGAGTCAAGTTGAGTATCACACTACTGCCAGTGTGGGGATTGAAAAATTGAGCTGACTTGCTTTGATAGCATAGTATGGCCTATAAGCTTGTCTTACCCAGTGAATTCTTTACTACACTTTTCTATATAAAAGAGTAACAGATTACAGTTTATCCTTTGCTGAAATCTTTAATGCCAGAGACAAAATACAACACAAGATATGAGACTGAGAAAGGCAGGAGAAAAAAAGACTCTCATTCGCAAAGCCCTGGATGCACAGGTAATAAAAGGACCTGTGGACAAGTGCTGCTATGTGGACAGGTAACCATAGCAGCCTTCCAGTATCTGGAGGGGGCCTATAAGGGCACTGGGGAGGGACTGTTCATTAGGGACTGTAGTGATAGGACAAGGGGTAATGGGTTAAAACTAACAGGGGAAGTTTAGATTGGATATAAGGAGGAAGTTCTTTACTGTGGGGGTGGGGAGGCACTGGAATGGATTGCTCAAGGAAGTTGTGAATGCTCCATCCCTGGTGGTGTTCAAGGCCAGGCTGGACAGAGCTTTGGGTGACATGGTTTAGTATGAGGTGTCCCTGTCCATGGCAGGGGGGGTGGAACTTCATGATCTTAAGGTCCTTTCCAACCCTGACTATTCTATGATTCTCAAGCTGATGGAATCTGTAACTAGCTGTATTTTCCCTTAACAAAACTTGAAAACTTGAAGGGGGTGCAAAAACACAAACACTGTATTTTTCTATCATAATCTACCCAAACTGCTTGCCTTCTGCCTGACCATACTGATGACTCTGGTATGGTTTAGCAATAAAGCAGGAAACAAAGGACACAATTCAGCTCAGCTTTGGTTTCTGAAACTGTGGGTGTAAATAGCTTATGCTGTAATTGGAGTCCTCAGAAAAGTGTAGCACAAGCAACTCTACTGGCTTCATCCTCAGCATTTAGCAACAAGGTTTAAAACCTTTGCTGTGAACATTTTCTTTTCTCGTGAGACCTCACTTGGAGCATTGTGTGCAGTTCTGGTGTCCTCGACATAAAATGGACATGGAACTGTTGGAACAAGTTCAGAGGAGGGCCACGAGGATGATCAGGGGACTGGAGCACCTCCTGTATGAAGACAGGCTGAGAAAGTTGGGGCTGTTCAGCCTGGAGCAGAGAAGGCTGCGTGGAGACCTCATAGCAGCCTTCCAGTATCTGGAGGGGGCCTATAAGGGCGCTGGGGAGGGACTGTTCATTAGGGACTGTAGCGGCAGGACAAGCGGTAACAGGTTAAAACTAAAACAGGGAAAGTTTTGATTGGACATAAGGAAGAAATTCTTTACTGCAAGGGTGGTGAGGCACTGGAATGGGCTGTCCATGGAAGTTTTGAATGCTCCATCCCTGGCGGTATTCAAGGCGAGGCTGGACAGAGCCTTGGGTGACATGGTTTGGTGTGAGGTGTCCCTGCCCATGGCAGAGGGTTGGAACTGGATGATCTTAAGGTCCTTTCCAGCCTTAACTATTCTATGATTCTATATTCTATCCTCATTCACCTGTTTACTTAGAAAAACTGTTTTTCTACTGAAAATAATATCCTGTGCTCATCATCACATTTCCATGGTCTCCAGTACTGGTAAAACTCCAGCCCTTCGAGGATGCTGGGCTTTGTTCAGGTTTGCAGGGCAGTCAGGGAAAAGCATTAAGTGCTCTCAAAACAGACCACCAGCTTGGACTGCAGTGGTCATACCCTCTTGGAGTAAACATAATGCTGAAGCTCTTGTAGAGGTGCGCATAATATTAGAATACAAAATCTCAGATGCATGCATGCAGCCAACAGCACGCAGTGGTCCTGACAGAACTCTCCTTTTTTGCTTGCATGGTAGAAAAACTGAAATGAGGGTATCCCAGCAACTGTGGAATACTTCTCAGAAGTAAGTGCCAGGAAGGCACAAAGACTACTGAGTCTCTAGGCGCAGGTCAGGAAAAACCTAGTTTATGCCGGTCTTGACGAATAAATTCTTTCCAACATCAGGGAAATGAGGTCCTGGAACATGCCTTGTAGAGCGGAGCAAAGGTCTGAAGTATTCTGAAGCGGTCAACACTGGTTGATGTCTTAAAACAAACGCTGGAAGGTATGCTTGCAAAGAAAATGAACATTTCTTTGAGATAATGCTGTGTGATAGTTTTAATTGCTACTCCCTCTGGCCATGTTCCTGCTGGTAATCTGTTTGTTCTGAGGAGGGTACATTAAGAACATTGCTCATACTAGTCACAGGTCTCGAAGGAAAATGTATAACTGGAGCTAAAACTAGGCTATATTCTGCTGGAATGCAAGAAGTGCTCTAGCTTAGGAACTGTGGTCTAAGAGCTGTAGGAGTATTGTGGGATGGTCCCCGAAAGCATTGTCATATGGGACTGGTGATTCTAAAGAGATAGATGGTCAAAACCAGCTTACTAGAACCGTAAAAGCATAGTTCTCTATTCCAGGTATTTAAGATGTTAATGATGCTGCACAGCATGTATCTTTTTTAAACTATCTATTTGAAACTCATTGTCTCAAGGAGTCAAAACTATGGCTGTGATAAGAGCAAAGTCAAAGCAGGTGTCATGACAACTGTCTTGAATAGTATAACCTGAAGGTTAAATGATCTGAAAAGATCCCTTGGGTCACCCCAAATTTACTGCAGGCAGAAAATTCCCCCAAATTGGTTACTCTACCATGATAACAGCGTACAGCAGGACTCAACCCACAGAGCTCTGGAGCCAATCCCCAGGGCAATACACCTCTACACCTGTTGCTAGTGGGTAACATACAAGATCCAATGAATTTGTCCCTTGCGGGCTGATCCAACAGCAAAAGATCCAGCTTTCTTTAGGTCATCACACACTTGACCAGAGAGCAGTAGACGGTGCCATAGAAAACAGCTTCTCATTGCTGCCCACTCTCAGATGCTTTAGACCTTTTCCATGCTTCCCTCTTCTCACCCTTTGCATCCTTGGCTGCTCTCTGGCAGCTCAGGCATGGGGCAGGGATGTACCCTGCTTGCTGGCTGAACCAGACCATGGTGGGCTCCCACTGTTCTTAGGTCTTATCACAGATAGCTGAACTAGCTTTAAAAGCACTGCAAATTGTCTCTTGCCCTGCCATAGGGTATCATCAGATTGCCTTAAACATAGCAAAAGGACTGTATTTTCATAAACTTCAAAGTAGAAGAAATAGATCTCTTTATGCGTATTTCATTGTCTGTGAGGCAACTTGCTACTTCTTGTCTTTTTGGAAGACCTGACTTTATGTTTCAACTTCATTTTAGTGTTTGATATTGGAGAAAATCCTTTGTTGAGGTTACAGTGGAGGAGGACTATTGCTGTCATTGCTGTCTGCAGATTTAAGCTACCAGGGGTGACTGCTTTGTCAATTCCAGGCAAGAGTGCCAAAATCTTCTAGTAAGAACTGAGCTGTAATAATTCTGTAACTCAATTAACAACCTCTTAAACAAATATAGCTACAATCTGGGTGGATTTAGTTTCTTTTCTTAGCTATAGACTTACTTCACTCTGAACAAAAGAGAACCACTCAATTACACATTCAAATGCTGTAAATTCCTTTTTGCAGCCAGTAAAAAAGCTGCTGCTGTTGATCAGAAGGGCTTAAGAAAAATAAGGTATTTATTTTTATTACTGAGCTTTCATGATGTCTTCTCCCAGAAGACTATCTTGATTCCTTTTAATAAATATGCCTTTGAGGAAGCTTGTCATAGTGGTATCTAGTGGATTAAACCTTTTCTCCCTGAAACTGGGTGGGGGTTTATAACCAAAAGCCTTGAATTAAAGGCATTGTAAAATTAAAAGGCAATTCTACTCTGAAGCTCTGTTGCATGCTTATCTTGAAACCCAAATAGCATATGACAAAGAGTAATAGCTGCACCTCCTTCAGTTATGGTATTTATCTGAGCTCCAATTTGGGGACCAACTCCTGAGTCCTGTTCGGGCTAGCACAAATGTGTTCCCCATTGCTCTCAGGCTTCTTGAGAAAGATCTACAGCACTAACGGATGTACTGTCCGCAGAAGTAAAACCCAAATTTTTCTGCTAAAGACCAGGTGGCTATGGCAAAATGGACTGGTACACTCTTCATGTTTGTTCAATGACATTTGCAATACAAACATTCAGACTAGACCATGTGGAATGAGATGGGGCTCCAACCAGTAGTATGATAATAACCTGAAGCATAAGCTTCTTTTTTCAAATTCATGTTTCATGAATGGCAAGTAAATGTACTTAAAATGCTCATTTATGCAAGGTGTAGCACCTGATCTAGTAGTCTCTGAACTTGGTGCTACTCAAAAAGTATAATTTTGCCTTGAGGAGTAACCTGCCTTGAGTACTTTGCTTTCCCAGATGTCTTGCCAGAAGACGTGGAAGGATGTAATGGCTGTTGAGACCTCCCCCTCTCATCTTGTCCAGCCTCACAAACTTAAGCAGCTGAAAGTATATCGGCAATGAAAAGAAGGAACACTACAGTTCTGCGTAAAGTGGTGATGCTATGCTTGGCTTTGTTGAATTTAATATTGCTTTTAATTTTCCATAGGTAATATATTTTAAAGATTGCTATTGACCATGCTACTTGTGTTCACAATAAAAGTCACATCTTGTTTTGCATGATTTGGACATGTTTCTTTTATAGCTGTTAGATGAAATAGTCTTGAAGTTTCAGTTACGTAGCAGCCTTTGCTTTCTGTCCTAAATTCCTATGTTGGACAATTAAGCGCCATTTACAAAAATCTTCCAGACAAGTTTACACTTCAGACCAATGTTTATCTGAAGTATTTCACAGTTCACCTTGTGCTATGATAAAATAATTGTATAAATGCCATTTATTTATTTAAATTTTAAAATGCTGTTTCAGATTGGGGTTACCATTCTTCTCCAGAGATTGGAAGAACTAAAGTGGCTTAAAGCACCCACGAACTCAAGAAGGCTTTGTACCACGTGTCTGTACACTGTGAAGCAAGCCATGGTGCCACAGCTACAGCACAGGGCCGTGCAGTGGCCGGTGACCGAGCCAGTGTCCATATGATTCTGGAAGCCTTCAACAAGGGGCTTTCCAACTTTCTGATTCCAGGCTGGTTTGTCTGCCTACAGCAGATTAATAAACTGCAAAGCAAGACTACACTAGACCTAGACAAAAATACCTTCATCATATTGGTACTAAAGGGCATTTCAATAATTTGTCTTTAACTAGAAGACATTTTTCTCTTTCCTGCTCCTAAATAACTTGATGTTAACATCATACATTTGTTAGTTATTTCAGTGCCAGCACTGTGTCATGCCACAGCAGATTATGATTTCCCATAAGGACAAATTAGTTTGGAATAAATAGATTTTAAAAGAGGAAAGTGAAATCTAGGTCGGTGCAAGAATGGATATTCTGTTTCAAAGCCATACATACAGTCTACATCCTTATGCTTCATGAATTAACATTTTTGTACATTTGGACAAAGATTTATTGATTTGGTAACAAGTCAGCAAGTTCTTTGGGATGCTCAGCTATGTGAATCCAGCACGCTTACCAAGCTCACCAGGAAACCTGTGACAGGAAAACAAATTGTTAGCAGGGAGCCAGCAAACCCTATGGAAACATACAGGCAGTTATGTCTGTGCTGGTAGATATGGAATGGAGGGAAAGGGCAGGCTTGCAAGATGCAGTGAGAAAAGGTTTATTAGGTTTAGGGGAAGAGACTTGAAGACTTCAGGCCATAAAATACTTGCAAGTATGCCTCTGGCAGACACTCAATATCTTTCCATTTTCCATTGCAGCAGACATATCTACCCCTGCATCTCTATCAACAGCAGTAACGACAAAGGAGACTGTGAAGTCAACTGAGGGAAGCAACACTGCACGCCTATCGCAAATGCTCTTTTTGACAGGCCTGTTTGGCTGTACACACACATTTTATTTTGGAGGCGACAGTGGATCTCATGGTGGAACACTACCAAGTCAGTGGGAAGCAGGACTGCTGGTTTCAGCTCACAAAAAATCCCACTCTGCTGCGGATGCCTTTGCACAGGTCTGTGGGAGTACTGCTGGCACTGGTACTCCAGTGCATTCTGAGCACGTTACATACTTTGCCCACATCAAGTAAACAACCAAGCTTGCATACTGCAGCAGTGAAAACGAAAACAAAAACAAAAAAAATGGGAGGAAATCTTCCAGCAGTGCTTACATGGGAGAAAAAGTAGTGATGAACACTTCAGAAAACGGGCAATGAATTAGAAGATTCTCCTCCTCTTATCATCACTTGAAATGGTTCAAGTTATAATAAATTCAAAACTCAAAAGAATATCCCACCACCACATTTTTTGGCAAATACAGCGATGTTGAACACAGGCAAAGCTGAGGACTGAAGCTGTGCTCTGTGACATTCCTGCAGAGTCCAGACAACAACAGCTAGACAGGCTACATACACTTCAAACCTTTGAAAGAACCAGTGCATGAAATTGCAGGGGGTGTAATTAATTTGTCATGCTGGCATTTGTACAATCTGATTAGGTAACAGCATCAGATATGGTATCACACAGGAGAAGATTCATCAGACTGAATAATTACATGGATTAGAAGAGGACCTCTGAAATGCTTACAGGGCTGGCTCAAAGAGAAATGCAATCAGCAGTGCTGAAAGGAGATGCAACTGCCTCAAAGGAATTCACTGGTGGGGCTCCCAAAGATCAAGCTGATATTCTTCAGCATTTTCATTATTTTTTATTCACCACATGACAAAGACTATGAACATACAGATTACGTATGCTAAGGATGCAAATCTAGTAAGCACCACCAGCACAGATAACTTTGAAACTTGTGTAATACAAACGGGATGAAAAAAGTGTAAAAGGCTAAGCCAAATACCGGGGACTAATAACAAGAATTTCTGCTGTGAGCCAGGAACTCAACAGCTAGACTGGGTGTACACACATGCTGCCAAATGACTGACCGGCAGGGCAATGCAGCCATGGAAAAAGGCAAATGCAACTGGAGAATGGGTCTGGTGAGGCATTTCTGGTAGAGACTGAGAATTATTTTGGCCTGTTTAAGGCCTTGTTAAGATACCAGTGGGAATAGTTCTGCTCCGGATCAAGGAGGCTTTCAGAGCATTCCCAGTTCAGTGCAAGGTTACTAAGCTGATCCGAGGGTACACGGAAACCTGATCAAGTGAGAGGAAACCAGAAGAGCTTGTTTTCCCTAGCAAAGGGAAGGCTGAGAGGCTGCTCTGTTTCAACATAACCATGACGGAAAAAACAGGGAAGAAGAGCCATTCAATTCAGAAGACGATGCTGGCATTAGAACAAATGGGTATAAACAGGACTCGGATACATTTTGGCTGTAGTTTAGAAGGTGTCTCTCTAACCACTGAAAACAGAAAACTCTTTTTCCTTTAGAGGTAACCAGGGCAAAAAGATATTTGGCATAATCCCTCTTGGCAATATATAACTTGTGCACTTGAGGGTAGGGAAACATGACCTGGAAAACCAAAGGCGTGGGTGCCTGTGTCTTATTTTTCAATTATTTCTGCAGGTACTATTGTTGCTTCAATCTCTCATCCCATTTCATCTTTTCTTTCAGTAGAACATGCAGCATGAGGATGAGAAAACATGCCCAAAAGCCCGCTTTCAAGCAAAGGGGCTGTGCGTCCTTTTACAGAGGATGCTCTCAAGGACAACTTCAGTAGAAGGCTCAGGCTTAGATGCTCCAGGTCCCGTCCCAGTGTTGTTTTCGCCTCCTTCTCCAACTGTTTTCTAACACAAAACAGCTCGGCCGGTCTCTGAGGCAGCATGTTTCAGCGCTACTGAGAGCCCAGCATGTGTGTGCAACAGCTCTACTACATATGGGGAGGTTGTTGGGTTCTGTTTCTTTTCGTAGTCCTGCCTTGTGCGGCACGTTACCCTGCACTATGGTTACAGCTTCCTCTTTGTCTCCCTGTTTCCTCTTTCTTTCCAGCCAGTAACAGGGCAAATTTATCATCTTTCAAAAAAAAGCCTGTAAGAGAGGGATGGGTCACAACTACATTGCCCCTACTTTCCTGTGCTCCCGACCACTGCAGCCCCAGCTCCTCTTTCCCTGCACACTGCTTTCACGTTGCACCAACCTGCCAGCACCGTTCAACACCGTTATACTTGAGGTATCACCTCTTTTTCTTTAATCATTCTGGCTTCAGCATTTATTAGCCTTGCCTCAAGTTATCTCCTTTAGCATCAGGTAAACCAATATTTTATCAGCATTGTTTTTACTTGACTATGTGTACAAACAGTATAGATGAATATATATTAAAAGATATAAAGGAGATAACTGTATGTGCGCTGCAAGCCAAGATAATGAGAAATTTGATTAAGGATTTTTGTTGTACCTTTTAGAAGTAAACATCATGAGGACTCTATTCAATAAGGTGTTCAGGCTTGGAAGGGTGTAGGCTGTGAAGCTTATTTTAGTAAAAGTGGGACAGGTTCTGTGTCCTTATTCCCCCTCCAATACATTTACCTGCTCTAAAGTATTACTTTTAGAAAATGTATGTACTGGGACAAACTTAGTCAAAATGCCTAGCAATAAAAGTGGCTGCATCTGTTTTCTGCAGCAGTTGCAGAAGCTTCAGACGTGAATACCAAGCACGCTCTCTGATTCCAGAAATCCTTTCCAACAAGCTTCTATATGTAGAACGCAACAGGGGAAAGCTTCAGGGAGGATTCTTCACTGCCTTCTACTTTCTATAGGTGTTTGCATCTGGGTAAACTGAAAAGAAGAAAGCTCTCCTCCTGAAGTTATAAAATGGAGGAGAACTGAAATGGAAAATGAAATAAATCTTTCTGTTTTGACTTGTGACTAATAACTGCTGAAGCCAACCTTTCCGCACAAAACGCTCCATCGGTTTATGTGGCCAGGATGTTTTGCCACTAAAATCTAGGTGGAGTCAATTGAAATCTGCCCTGTGGGTTTTGCGGTACGTTAATATGTTTTCTAAATTTAATACACTCCAAGGCAGAAGGCCTTCAGAATTCCTGAAGATAGCAACTCTTGTATTTTTTTCCTTTTTCTTTCTTGCCACATAGACCCAGATGGAAAGGGTTCTTACAGTTTTCTCTTTCTTCCTACCACAGGCCAGTCAATGAACCAAAGTTTATTCACTTTGTCCCTCTGGGAGTGGCATTCATCTGCATGTCCAAGAGAGCAAATGACTGCTAAAGTGAGGATAAACATCCTGTAAATGTCTGGAGAAAGAAGGAGCAAACTTGGACATCTTTTGAGTAATTAAAAACTGAATCTATCTCCTCCATTTTTTCAATGCTTTGAAGAAATATGATGAGCGGTAAGCAGTTCACTGGGGAATCATGAACTTTATTCCCTTGCATTCATTGCTGAAAAACTAATCAGCAGATGAATAGTTCAAAGAATGGCACTAAAAAGTGACAACAGGAAAGGCAGAGCTATGATTTGTCTGGCAGTGTACTTCCTGATGACTAAGTACTCACAGCACACGAGTGGAAAAATCTGACACTACACATGGAGGCCAAAGGCCATAGTCCAAAGGAACAATCTTCTATAACAAGTAAAAGGTCATCAAGACTAAGATTTCATTTAGCCTGTGAAGAGTGTCTTCAGTTTTTCAAGGGCACGAGGACAGGCATGACTTCAAATGCCAGACCTGAAATTTTGATACAGCCAATTTGGCAGAAGATGAATGAAAACCTACCATTCTACTTCCTAAAGCCTAAATAGTATCTGATAGAGAGAAGAGAGCATTCACTTCTAAGTGAAGACGGTACACTGATCTAAGCAGTCACATGGGCTCTGCAGAAAGAAAATGCTTCCCCCTCTGGCTAGAGAAGTTGAGTGCTGCGTGTCTTCTGTTCAGGGGTGGCACTGCAATGCCAAGAGACAAAGGGTGATGTTAACGAAAAAAAAAATTAAATAAAATAATCCATCTACATTTAAGTAAAAGCTCACAAACAGAATTATATTATGAATTCTAACAACACTTCCAAAGGCCTAATCTGGGAGCCAAACCAAACAGTGGGGTTTAAATCACTGCTACAAAGTTTTGTTTAACTAAGGCTGAAACTCAACTGAACAATTTGAGCAGATATGAAATAGAAAAGGAGGTGGTTTGCCTCCTTCCCTAGTGACTAGTCATACCTTACAGGCCTTCCTGTTAGAGGTTAACCTCTCAAACCTCTCTCCCTTATTTGCCAAAGAAGAGTCAGGATACAAGCTATTCCCTAGAAAGCTAGTACCTTTTTTTTTTCAGGATGGTCAAGAGAAAATAATGCACATACACTGTGTAACTCTAAGGAACTGGAAGCTAGACCACAGCCTTATTTACAGACGCCAGAGTGCTTTCTTCTAATCTCCTTGCTCCTCAAGGACCAGACCTATGAGCATAGGGAGTGCCTTCTCTGTATTTGAACAGTGCTTAGCATCACTGCACATATTTATTTTTAAATGAAGACAACATGATAATTGAAAATACTGTTCCTAGTCTTTTCTGATGATGGAAAGGAGACAAAATAAACAAAGGTCTGAAATGTACTGACTGAAATTTGGATCTGTGGGAGTGATAATCCTATAACCAGAGATGTATCTGAATAGTTTCGTGTGTATGGGAAGTCCTTTTCAAATTAGTAGGTCCAACCCCAGTCATGACTTTTTCAGCATTTACTATTTCTCTCACCTTGAAATAGGAACAGAAAGCCCTCAGACTGAAAAGTCAATCAAACAAACTGGGGCACTACAGCTTTGAAAGGTATCTCCACCTGCTGTTTCAAAAAAGCCTATCACTTGTCTACTGTCCTATTCTATGGTGAAGTATATAACAGATAACCTGAGGCTCCCTGAAGGCAGCAATGAACAATTGAGCTCATTTTATTTCTCCAACACTGCATGGCCAAAACAAAGCACAAATGGTTGCTATGTCTGAAGTTTTGAACTATCCTTTTGTTCATTCATCACCGTTCTTCCACGCAGCTCTGGTAAGAAAGCTAAAGGCAGAGAAAAGGGAAATGCGGTGTTTGGGATTGTTACTGACAAACTCTGCCATGCATGGAAGAAATGGTTTTGCCAAGTTTTCTTACACTCACTCTTTCAAATCCAGTAAATTCTTTCAACCAGCACTACCTATAAACTTGCCATACCTGAGTTGAAAGTAAAAAACCAAACCATACCAGTTCTAGTGCTTTAGAAGCACTGAAGCAAGAAGAAAAGACACCAATATCTGATACAAAACCATCTGTTGATTAGCTTAAAAAACCTGAAGTTTGTATTTTTTTAATCCTTTGAAATGCATGCTTCCAATTTTTGATTCTGGGGTGCTGTCAACTTTGGAAAGATGAACTGTTGATAAAATCTCAAAATTCAAGAATGAACATTTTAGGAAATGAGAAATATAATAAAGTTTGATTACAGTGAATGCCCAAACAATTTTTTACTGTTTGTTATCGACAAGCCTAAGTATGACATATATATGTATTTATTAACCAAATTACTTCACCATATTACTTCCCTGAAGGGCTGAATTCCAGTGCTAGAATAACTGTACTTTCTTATTGTGCAAAGGCATTTCATGTTTGTATTTGCATTTAACTGAACTGGCTTACCTGTCCTAAGACAAATCCTCTCCTTCAATCTACACATCAAATGAAAAAGAGGCATGTGCTCCAATGCTGTTATCAACTCCATTAACTGGACGGTGTCTGGAAGGAAATCTGGCTTAGTGTGTCCTAAGCTGACTCTTTCGATGTGTTTCTTAGCAATGTGCTCAGCTGGGATTTCCTAGTAAGAAAAGACTTGCTTATTTGTTTCCTGCTTATAGCTTAGATGCCTGTTAGAGACTGATCATTAATAACTAACTTGGCAATATCGTTACTTTCTGCTGCTGGCTCACTACGTGATTCAGCTACCCTACCAGCAGAAGCCAAACCGAAGCATATAATGATGTGATGTTAATTCCCTTCAGTGAGACAGGTAAAATGCAGAGGTTGAAGGGGAGCAGCTTTGGGAAGTGGCAGCTATCCAAACAGCTACTGCTGCTGCCTATTTCAGACTTCTTTAAAACTACTGCCATGGCAGAAGGCAATGCCCTGAGCAATCCCCCCAAAGCTACTGTATGGTGCTCCATGAGGTATTGTGCAGCCCATGTCTGTATGGTGGATATAAATTTCCCTCCTGAAAGAAATAAATCTTTCACAAGCAAGGGAATGAGGAGATATGGTTTCTAAATGAATGATTCATTGTTGGAGGGTGCCGTCCTGATTTGCTGGAGTTGCTACGATACCACAGAAGCTATGCCAACTAGTCACAGCCCTTAATGCTCTGGAAACATAGCAATCCGAAAAGGCATTGCTGGGAGAAATTATGTATTTTTAAACAGGACGTGTGTATTTACCACAAAACTACTTTCAATCTCTCACCTTTCCCCATAGGCTTGAAATTAGCTTTTTTTCCCCACTGTAGGTTCTGAGCGAGTGAAGGCCATAAACAGGAAGGCAGCTTACACTGAAAAAGATGGCAGGATGCCCCCAAATGGTAATTTAAAAAACTCTCTTGCTGCGCCTGCCAAAGCTTGGGTTTGGGCCCTTTTTTTTGGACAAAAAAAGAAAAATATTGTCAACAACTTTCTGCCGCATTGAAAGCATATGTGGCTTTGCTGATTCATGTTTAGCTAGGAAAAGCAGAAAACCATACCGCGTATATCCTTTGTGGAAAAGCACAGCAAAGCTACATAAGAATAAAGTCAGAATTTCTTTTGGGAATTCTTGCACTTGAAAGTTTAACTGTAGTAATACCAAATCTGCCTTGCAGAAGCATAAAAACTCCATATTATGCAAGCTGACACCTTAAAGTCCTGCAGAAAGGGCTCCTGCAAAAAGCTAACAGTACAAAACAGGGATGAGCATTGAGTAAGGTTATAGGTAGGGAGAATGAAATTAAGTACTAGCATGTAAATGTGGATGCAGCAAACTGGAGGAAATATGGAACTGAATTGCTATTGCTGCTGAAGGAAACTTGGCTCCTATTGCAGAAGAGCCTGTGACAGTCCTGGGAAGATGAAAGCTCTGGGAGAGGAAAGCCTTATGTCACATCCTTCCTATGGGCAGCAGACTTTCAGAGAAAGTGAAATAACAAAATTAATTAATAAACAATGCCAGCAAGTTATTTCGTAAGGATCATAGTGATAGAAAGATGACAGACTCTAGGTAAAGCTTACCTAAGCATATGTATCTGTTGCAAAGCCAACTCGATTTTTGGCAAAGAGCTATAGCGCAAGCTGCTCCTCCTTTCTTTTGAAGTTCTCCTTAGCCCTCTTAGATTCAGAAAATAGACAGTACTACAAAAGTGGGAGGTCAGAGAGGACTGCTATTAAAAAGTCTTCTGCTCCTACATCATGTCCCTACCAAGTCACAAAATACAAATAAAGCAAGTGGGATGGAAACCAAACAGGAAAATTGCTTGTATAGAACAGATGAGATCAGGGAATGGACACCCAGCCTCTACTACCAAAAGGAACTGAAATTATTTTAAGCTTAACTTTTGTTTTCACTTCAGTTTTTAAGAAAAGAAAGATTTCTTTCCGAATTCACGACTGAACTGGCATAAGAACCATTTCTGGGTGGTTTTTCACAAAACTGAGTACCTTCTTGCTTAGATGCTCCCTCTTCCCTGCTAAAGATTTGTAAGTAGTGTCTGCTTTTAAAGAGGTTGTGCTCCTTGACTCACAGATCCATCATATTTTGCTTTCAGTACATACTGACAACTGGCTCAGGTTGGTTTTGTGGGAGGATAAAGCTCCACAGTATGCTTTTTTTTCTTAAATAAAATATATTCTAAAATTGCCATTAAATCTCTCTTCTTCACATCACAAGTAAAAAGTCTCACTAAGTTACGGTAGTGGTCTCAGAAGGACATACATGAGTTTATTTATGTAAATGACTTCTCAAAAAGTAATTAACGGTTACCTGCTCCTTTCTGGTTGCTCTGTAAGATCATCTATGCTGATTTCAATTAAGAGATATTTACTATGCTGACCAATGCTGGCTAATTACATACAAATACCTATGAAGTTAATACCATTACTATTAATGTCCACAAAGGATTTGTGTCTTTAATTCTATGTGCCCTTCCTGAGCCCTAATCTTACTGTATTGTCTTCAAAATAAGAGACTTTTATCATTTTATTGGTGCTTCCTACCAGTGACTGACTGGTCCAAAATACCCAGTTAAAGTCTACAAAATGACCCAACTATAACATACCACTGGCATTACACTGAACACATATACTTCAAAAGATACAGCTTTAATCTAAATAAGGGGTATCTGCCAGCGACTTGTCACTTTGGAGTTTGCTTTTAAAGCTGAATAGGCAGATGTTTCATCCTGGGCTGAAGGAGGGTATTCTCTGTAAGTCCTGTTACTTCTCAGTCTTTCCCCCTCGGTATTGTAACTTCTGAAGAAACTGCTGAGACTTCCTATTCTTCTGCTGCTTGATAGTAGCAGGAAAATAGGGAGGTTAAAAGAGCCATAATACCTGAAAGGGGATTCAAAGGATACTTAAAAGGACTTGAAAGGAAGTACCAGCAGTGTCAGGAGAAACACACACTCTCTGAACGAACACACTGCTTCCCTATGACATCTCCAGCCTTTGATTAGGCTTAACCCTGTGGAGCCTCCTGGAAGGAGCCTAAGAGCCAATTAGAAAAAATGATGGGAAAGAATGACAGTCTTCCCAGATGGTCTTTATCCTTTGCTTTCCTTATGAGGGGAACAGAAAAACAGCAAAAGGAAAGAACACCAGTCAGGTAGTAATGGAGCTATATTTGTTATGGTTGTTATTCTGCTGGGTTTGCGTCACAGTCCCAAGTACCGAGCTGCATGAAAGGAGGCCACAGTATTAAATAAGGGTCACTCCCTAAGAAGCCATTCATTGGAGTGTGTGTGAAAGGCTGCAGGAAGAAAGCAACTCTCAGGCAAGGCTATGCTGTTGCTACACCTTTTCAAACACAGTTCAGGGGGAAACAGCATGAATAATTCACTCAGGAGACTTGCTGGACTGAAGTGGGAGAAAAGATGAATTTCCTTTCCTTGCTGCAAGTACTCACAAACTGTACCTTGCTTTAGTCTGCCTTGTTGGTAATTCTCACTGCTTTCCTCTGACACTGGATTAATGAGTAGAATCGACTAGACTAGACTAGACTAGACTAGACTAGAATAGAATAGAAAATAACAAAATCAGGAACCAAAATTGATCTGCTTGCACCAGCAGCTGAAATACAAATGGTAACAGAGGAAAACAACAGCACCTTCCATATAAACTGCACAGGCTGTGGAGTATATACTTAAAGATAGCTTCACCTACAAACAGTTACTGCTGTAATTTATTACATTACACCTTGCTTAACAGGAACATGGTTGGACAACTGCAGAGGTAAGAATCAACCATTCTCCTTGGTCTGGCATTTCTGAGCAGTCAGATCACGGCTGCTGCCTAACTAAGCCTTGTTACTGGGTACATGATAGAGGAGTAGAGAAAATAAGTGACAACAGCTGTTCTGGAAGAAAGAGCTGCACCTTTCAGCCAAGCATCTTAAACCACTTCTGTATTCAATGCTCTATGAAAGGCAGAGGATAAGATGCTAGCAGTGGTTGTCACAACTAAGAGCTTTAGCATGATGTGGCCCCATGTCACCCATCTGAATTCTGAATATCACAAGGGTAAGGATGATCTAACCAAATTGGGCCCCATGTGCAAAAGAAGAACTCTGGGTGTAAGGACTGCTCTCCACCAGAAAGTGACATCTGCTTCTCTTAAATTAAATTTAAATGCTATTTTAATAGGTAGACATTGTAGCTCTTTCACTGCTGAGAAGAACACAAGTCTCAAATACAGGACCTCAGATAATACAAATGTAGTAGACAAAGATGTGCTTATTTGTAGGGATGCGCACATTCAGTTGGCAGCGGGAAGAAGCAGGCTATTAAAACCAAAGATTAGCAAGTGTCAATATCTTGCTGAAGGATGAGCTGTTTAACAAAGAGAAAATATGTCCCAGAGTTTTTAAGGACGTTGTCTGAAATGCTGAAAGTGGGTCCCGTTTCTTGTCTAGCCATGGACTTGTATGACCTTGTCATATGACCTGGTATGACAGTGTCTTTGCAATGTGCATTGAGAATTAGAGTATGCCGAAACCACATAGTGGAAAACGCAGTATAGAAGTATAGAAAGTATATAGTAGTATAGAAATAAAGAACACCCCATGCTCATCTTTACTGTGTGGATTTGAATGTCTGATTCCTATATGCGAAAGCTGTGATTTTCAGAGAATGATGGGAAGTTTTGCACTGCGGCAGGAAGAATAAAGCACCTTCATGAGGAAAGACAAATGAGTGCAGTTTACAAAAAAAAAAAAGGGTAGATGCAAGCCTCTGCATAATACAAGTGTAATGAAATTGGAGTTAATAAAATCTGAATTATATATTATTTTTATATATATTTTACAGAATAAAAGCAAACTAATGCTAAGCAGTATGAGAGCTTTTACACAAATAGGATGATCCTCCTTATGTCAATATGTGAGCCCCAATGTCCACTGCAGTATCACTGCCAAAGACAGACAGAACCTCCCCACTGGACAAGGTATTCCACAATCATCCCTCAGCACCAGCTTCTAATAAATGTTAGCAACTGTGAGAAGGAGTTGCTGGACTAGGTAGACAACTGAGTAGGCACTGATGCATGGCTAGAGGAACACTGGCTGCTCTGGTGTTAATAACACACATTTATTCCTCATTCATACCATTTGAAATACTACTAACATACCTTAGAGGATATTTATCAATATCTGAGGTGTGCTTGGAGATAAGAGTCCTGTGCACAAAATATGTACCTAAGTTTAAGGAAAGTAATCTGTCTTCTGTGAAGGTATTTAAAAGAAGGAAATTATATGGAATGCTGGTCAAAACAATTGTGACAAGAAAAATCACAAGCCCAGATCATTCAGTATTTACAGGGTTAAGTTTTTTGGTAAAAATTACATTAAGTCACTTCTACATCTGAAACCTTCAGATATTTTCTGAGGTGCTAAATCAAGTCATTTCCATGATGTACACATGGGAATGAATAAATTTACATCAAACATATTGCACTAATTGAGCTGTTGCTTTTTAATGTATACTTGAGTTGACGCTCCAGTTGGTGGTTCTCCTCAGCGCAATTAGGAGAGAGAGGCTTTTTGCCAAAATCCTTCCAGAGAATGCAGCACCCAGCTGCCATGGGCTCACAGCAGCAGACAGCCTAAATCCCTCAGCTGATTCTAGGTTGGAGCATTTATTACCTTCCCAACCTTTTCTTTATTGCCGTGCTGTTGAACCCAGGTATGGTGGGTTGCTCTTCTACAGCAGGCAGCAGCACCAGGCTCATTTTGGTCCCTCCTGAGAAGCTGGCTTCTCACTGCAGGAGTGTTTCATCACTGAACAGCAGTAACCATCCCCCCAAGCTGTCAACCATTACTTTTGCTCATCTTCCCCTTCAGCTCCCAGTGTAAATCTTAAGTCATTTCCCATGGGAAAAGCAGAAAGCACACAGGCTAAAAACACTACATGGATAAGTAATCCAGAAAGTTCAAGATAAGGAACTACCTGATCAGAAAACACTTAAAAATAAGCTAGGCACCAAAAGGAAGAAGAGACATAGAATCACAGAACCAACTACATTGGAAAAGACCTTTAAGATCATCAAGTCCATCTCACAATCTCCATGTCCCAAAAGCAAGGTCTTTACCAGTGGATTATGTTTTGCTGCATACCCTACAGGGAGAGCGTGTGACAAGAAATCTCACCGTGAAGTAAGTGTCATGTCTTGCCCAGTAGCTTTTCTGGCAAACTGTAATACTGTATACGAACAACCACTGCTCTTTTATATAAAATATATGTTAAAACTCCCAGCATCAGCTATGGAGATGCTGGAGGCTGCCAGGTCACATGGCCACAGACACAGCCTCCACCATGTCAGCCTCCCTGCCATTCCTCCTCCTCTAACTCAGCCTCCACTTAAGTCAAGACTTAAACACTTTGGCTTCAATCCGTATTGGACCAGGTCCTCTATCATAAGTGAACTTGTTTGTTTTCTTCTGGAGTGGCTCCTGCATTTGCAGAAAAACTGATTGTAATAAACCTAAATTTAGGTGGAAAAAATAACTATCTCATGGCCCATCAGGCTGTGGGCTATGGCACAGAAGAAGGAGCAGAGGTTGGCCCTCTGAACCTTTCAGCCCACGTGAGAGGTCGCCAAGCACAACAACTCAGGGTGTGCAGAGGAGGGAAGGAAAGGCCAGAGATGGAACACCGTAATGTGGATGCCGTAATCAGTTTTGGTCCAAACTGAGTCATGGAGGGGGGTGGTGGTTGTGTTAAAGAGCAAGACTGGAAAAATACATTGCAGAGCTATGCTGTGAAGAATTTGAACTGATTTTCTCCTAAACTGAATGGACAGGTAGCTAACCTATTCACATTGTCTCATGCTCCTATGATGACACTTCATTAAAACTTTTTTTTTAATCTTTTTGAAGTATTTTCATTAATAGAAATGTCAGAATGTTTCAGGTTCTCCAGGGGAAGTTTATGACTTGTTATTATGCAGCTTTAATAATTTAAATGGCAATGTAACAATCCAGGAATGGAAGAAGTTCGTTCCAGGAATGCTGCAGTGAATTAGTAAGCATATTCTGCTTGTAATTGCTGATTATACCCGTGAATTCTACCTAGACTAGTAGAGTGAATGTTTTTCAACTGAGGAAAAGAAACTTGGGAATAGAATTAACTTAACAAAAGTCAAATCAACAGTGGCCTTACCCTGTTTCCAACAAGGTTTTGACTCTTCTTTATCAATTATATAAATAATTGCAGAGGTTCAGCGTATAGAGCAAGAGAGCCAGGCCACTGTACATGTAAATAGGGGATCTCGTTACCAGGCACTGCCATTGCAATGTCAACACAAATACTGTCGTTAGAGGAAGGAGAACAGCCAGCGGGGCTGGAGAGGCAAGGCGGCTGGAGAGGCAAGGCAGCTGGAGAGAAGACAAGGTAGCAGAGCCATGTGTGACCTGGGCAGTTTGTGTGTATGCCAGAAAGCATTTGAATGATGCACAGGACACACTGCAAAACAGCATATGTTCATTTGGATGTGGTTTTCCTACCAACTGCCCTATTCACTCTCATTTCTTCTTTGACAACATTTGTTTTGAGAAAAGAATTTGTGGTTTGGAGGGGTAATAAATACAGCATTGGCATAGATTTGAATGAGCAGATGCAGGGTTTTCTTGCATAGCAGGCTGAGAGGTCAGATGCACAGTCATCACGCAGTACCAATAAGAAAGCCTGAGAACACAGGTACAAATAGAAAAGAAAATGTTAAAAGAGGAGTCCAAGATACCAGATGGTTCCAATAAAACAGAAATAACAAAAGTTATTTCTAAAACAGAATAAACAGAAGTTAAGAAGGAGACTAACAAGAGAGAGGGTATGCAGTAAAGAGCGGTCAACTGCGATACAGACGAAAGGAAAGAAAACCATAAGAAGACAGCAAAGGCTTTAAGCTTTGCCAGGGAGTAGTCACTATAGATGATGAAATTAATTTCACTGAAACAGAACAGATGTCAATAGTGAACTCAAGAGATCATTAATGACGTCAAGACATTAAACAGGTCAACTTTTGCAGATGAGCAGTTCACAGCACTGGCACGCCAGTAGCTTGTCAGAGTTGACACCCAAGGGCCATCAGGAAAATGCAAGAGAGGTAGGTGAAAGTGCTGAGGGAAGGCGACCAGAAGCACGGATGAGTAAGAAGCACAGTAGGAAAAGCTGCATGGAATTAGGAAAGATGACTTTAGTAAAACTCACTCCAGATCATGTTGGACAAAATATGCAATCTGGCATCCTGGGTTGTGACATAAGGACATGCTCACTTGAGACTGGATCCATAAACTACAGTTGGTGCCTTTCGCTATTCTACCTCTGAGCCTCATTCAACCACACTTGATTGGTACCAAGTGCCTTCAAGCCTGACCATGAAATAATCTGTTGAGGCATGCACAAAGCTGCTTTGAAGCCAGTGGAGCACCACAAGCATATGCTCATATGCATTGTGCCAGGACGAGACTGACACTGACCAGTACAGTTTTACTTGCAGACTGCTTGTGAGGCACTGCTCAAGTACACGGCATATTTTGACTTCCAATTTTTAAATTACTATATGGCAAATCTAAATGATTTGCAAAGATTATGGTATTACATTCTGTGAAGAAAGTTGTGGACTTGATTCTTCTTTTAGAAGTATTTATCATACTTGGGAGTTAAAGTGAGAAACGCCATGTAATTTATCATAATTATGGCAATATTAGGAGGTTCTAGCTGAATATTGTTCTATTTCTATGACTGTGAGTGTTTTTCCTCACTTGAATGGAGACGCCCAGTGGTATAAAATCTGTGACGGCTTTGAGGCAGGAATAAAAACACCTCACAAATGAGAAAGCTTCCAGATTCTTGGAGCTGAAAAGCTCACGCTTGTGCTGAATGACCAAGTTTTCAGAGCCCTAAGACAATACGTAAAATTGCATAACCTTGCCTGATCGACACTAATTCAGCTGTAGGTTGTCCAAAGAGACAAAACACAAACCACAATCTTATGAAAATCAGCTTAAGCCAAGATGGAATGGGAATTAAGGTAAAATAGAAGAAATAGTATAGATAACATCTTTATCTCCTGAAAAAAAATTTCACAAAAGAGAGAAGAGGAGATCATCCTTAAATGACGTTAACACTGCCTAAGTCATGCTATGCTAATAATTAGTTTGTTAACTGTTGAGAATGTCTTGTTATTTGAACATGCAGGTTTACTTATTAACAAATACTAACTTAAAGCCTGACTCTGAAGTATCAGTCATCACTGATATCAGCGCCTGAAAGAGAGAACAAATAAACAAGCTTTCAAGTTTGGATCTGCCTGCTGCTACCCCACAGCTCCTCTGTGTCCAGTCAACTTTAGTGTCTCAACATTTTTTATTAGATGGTGATCAGACTTACGAAGTTTCCAGAGTTTCATGCTTGCCAGAAAACTGAGTTTGGATGTGGACCTGTGTATCTTCATTTTCCTTTGGTCTAGGGAAAGTTTAAGGGAGAACCTTCTTCTTTCTCCCCAGTAACCCTGAGACTTGTTTCTTTCACACAAATCCAGACTGTTAACATAGAAAAAAGTAGAACTTTATGATCCAAATGTCTAGTCAGAGCTATTCCTGTTCCATATGTCTGCCTTTACATGCACACACATGCACAACCATCCTTATTTGCTGAAGCACTAGACTTTCCATTTTCTACGTATTTGCCAGTTGGTGGTTTGTAAGTGCAGGCGCAGATATGGCTGAGATATAGCACAGGGATTTTGCAATTTACAGTTGCATAAGAAATAAACAGACTTAGACAAAAGAAAAACTGCTGTTTGTATTTCTCAGCTTTGGAAATTTTTCCTTTTGATCATTGTTTGCCAGGGAATTTGGGGGCATTTAAAGTATTTGGGGACCTTCACTGACATAGCTTTGCCTTCTGCATCATTTCTTCTGAAAATAGCTGGCAAGATAAGTTCTTCCTTATAACCAGGGGTCAGGTTTAGTGACCTTCTGTGGACACCATTGCGACATCACTGCTTGTAACTGCAGCCAGATGTGGACTGAGGCGATCATTAAGATAGCAGAAGGAGAGACTGGGCTTACAAACAAATGGAGCTTGCTGTATGATAAAGGTGCTTACACAGAGCTCATAGTCTCTGAAATGCAGCTCAGAAGTTGCACTGTTCCCAAACAGCCTCAAGTGAGAAATCCTTTCTCCAGTACACAGAGGTCAGCATTCCTGCTTGCCCCCAGGAAAACACAGCAACAGCAATGCTGCAACACCGCATTTATCTGCCACAGTTGGCCTCAGCAACACAAACACAGACCTTTCTTTTTGGTGTGGTGGGTAAAGGGAGAAGGGGAGGTATTTTAACTTCACGTATTACTTTATGATGTATCTCTTTAGTCTGAATGAGCCCCTCAGCAGTACCACTAGGTGCTGGATGATGGCTTCAGAGCTACCTCACTGTACCCGATTTGGTTTCCCCGGTCTGTAGTGACCTCCATATTGGGATGCACAGCTCCCAGGCTCCACGGGAGGCTCCATGACCCCTGCCACCAGAGGACAGACAGGACCAAGTTGTGGGCGCTACTGAGCTGCTGCACCCACAGCAGGAGATCTGTGTTCAAGGTAGTATATTTTCTCAGTTCACTTTGTTTCTTCAGCTCAAAAACACTGACTTGAATTTTGGCAAAGGGCAGTTCTCGCTGTTTCAGTGAAGAGCAGGAGGCTGGTGGTCACAAACCATTAAGTGAAACTTGAAGGCAAAAAGGAGGAAGCAAGACTCAATTCCTTGGGCACATTCCAAATACGTTATTTATATTTTGCCTTTTAAAGTCCACTTCTGCCGTCAGATACAGCCTCATTCTGCATGCAGCAGCCAGAAATACAAAATGGCCTGGAGTTCAAAGCAGGAAAAAATCAATGCACAGTTTTCATTTCATCACACATACACGATTGGCTGGATTTGCTTCCTTTTAACAGCCTGCAGCCCAAAGATCGTATTTACAAACTAATCCGCATTTATTTTTAGGTCAGGTAAGTATTCATTGAACAGGAAGGAGGAAATTGAGCAAAGTAGCAAGTGACTTGCATCACACAAGTCCAGGTATTAGACAGGACAGGTGGAATGGTGACAGTCACTAACAGAGAAAGAAAATATGAAAGCAGAATTCTCAATTGTGACACATGTTCAGCAGTGAACTGTACCTGTCATTGCATTTGTTTACAGCACTCCTGTCCCTAACTTTTACTTCCACAGCTGATGACTTAACAAATTTTTAGGAAAAAAAATATTTTCAACCTAAGTTCTGGCTTGGTTAGCTCCGCACTTACACTGAAGTTACCAGAGAGAGCTTTCAGACACAGGTGAGAGCAAGAGGGTCAGTGGTGTGAACACCCCTTGGTGGTTCCTAGTGATAGTGAGAAAGTGAAGGGAAGAAGCTTAGGTGCCATATGAGTAAGAAATCCTGAGATATGGTGAGTGGTGGAGGTGGTTTCTGTGGAAGGAATGGAATTTCCTTAGGATTGTGAGGTTCTCTGATGCATGTATTTTATGCATTTTTCATCTTAAAAGATACTGGCTGCAGAGCTATGAATTACCTGTGCTGACATCTAAGCTGAGACTCCAGCTGCATCGCTGGGACCAGCAATATCCCTGTAAAGGAAACAGTGAATAAGTAGCTGTCTAATGTAACATTAGGTCAGCTAGATATTTAGAGAATTCATTACGTTTCCAGAAGAAGCATGACTCAGATGCACGTGATCGAGAGCATCTGCATAGAAATTGGAGGCAGATGTTTGCTAGCAGGCAAAGTGCAAACTTTAGAAGCAATAAGCTACATTCAAAAGGTGGGTCTTTAGGTTTCTGTAGGAAACAAACTTTTTTTGAGTACTGCTGCAACAGCAAATAAGGGATTGCAGTTACAGTGCCATACGAACTAGAAGGGGAATTTTTTCCTTTTTTTGCTGAGTATGCCTGTACATGTGTGCAGGTTGCATCATCTCATCACCTGCAACTTTATTTCTCTGATCTTTTTTTCTGAAACATAATACAACAAATGATGCTGCTTGCTCCCCATGGCTGTTGTATAGCACTCCCAATTTTGAGCTGTTTGTTTGCTACCTGTTACTGAACGGGGCTAGACTAACGCTGTTTTCTGTTCCTGATACTAGTTCTATAAATATAATTGAGACAATACAATATTGAAAAATTGGTTCTTTACCCATCTTCCAAAAAGGAATGAAATGTAGCTTCAGAGCAGCCTGTTTCATGGTCCAAACTAGCCTTCTTCTTTGTTTAACTATGTTAAGAATGGGTATAGTCAGCTGTATGTTTTGTTGATCTTCTCTAAGTAACATAAATGTTTATCGGTATAGAAAATTGTGGAAAATAGAACTATTCACATAGAGTAGTTCTCAATTTGGAGTTTCAAACAGAAACTACGCACTTGCCTGAATCACTGCCTTGAATTTAATCTTCATGGAATTAACATTATGGAGAATTACCTTTATTCCCATAAAACATCTCACACTTATGTATAGTGAGAATTAGTTTTTGGTTTGTCCAGGTCTGAGCTTGCTCTTCCCAGCAGATGCTGTCTGGATTCTCCAGCAGGCAAAAATGACTTCCAATGGGGGCACTGCAGTCCACAGTCCTTCGGCATCCAGTGAAGGCAGAGGCAGTGGTTTCTTCATCTCTTCTGGGATCTCTTCTGCATCTTACTATAATGATACTAATGATTTCTTCACAGAAGTACCTTTCAGCTACAAATAAAGACCAGGCTGTTGGAGTAGTAAAAGAAAACATCCTTTGCCTCATTTTATTAGTTTCATTAAAATCTGTGAGCTTTGGTTACTGCCTTCTACAATGGACATCCTTCAGCCTCCTTAGGGATTATCTGGTAATAATTCTTAAGTAAAGATGCTTTTCACTCACTGCTGCTGTGTCTTTTTCTGTCAGCGATGAGTGCCAGCTACCTTTATTGCTGGCTTCTTGGTCTACAGCAAACAAGCCTTAGTGACACAGTTGGTACAAAACAAAGGTAATAATACAGTAACAGGTGTTTCAAATACTAGCTTCTCTATTCTTTCCTCTCCCTCTCTTCTGAAATACCACCAATATGCAATAAGCACTCAGTAGTGATCTCAGCTCTACATTACTGGAAGCAGAAGCAGCTGAATCAGGTTATACGAATACGCAGATACCACTCACTTTTATAACTGCACTAACTTCTGACAGAAGCTGTGGAACTGTTAGAGGCTCTGATGTTACAAGAGAAATAGCAAAGGCACAGGTGGTGTTTTTCTGTGCAGGTGCAAAACTAGTGGACCTTCATCTTAAATGCACATTGTTCTGACAGGTTAACAGACTGTTGTTTGGAGCCTTGCATTTGTTCCTCTCTCCTGGTCTTTTCTCTTATTGTCTGAGTAAAGGGAGATTTGCTTATTGGCATATCTCAGGCTCTTGAGTTTTATTCTGCTTTTTACATAATAAGTTCTTTGTCTGGGAAGCAAAGCAATGTGATGACTATAGCTTTTGTTCCAAAGTCTGGGCTGACTTTTGGGCCATAAGACTCCTTCCAATTGTAAGATCTCATTCCCTCAGGCTTTTTATGTACTGGGTGATAAAAGAGTTGGAAAGCAAATTTATTGCCTCTTTTTCTTAAAGGCTTTGCTTTTCATGCTTGACAGTGGTAACAGGACCTTTACTGCTGATGCTATTGGGCTTCTCCTGAGTGTCGTATTCTTCAGTGTCATTAACAAGATAAGTTATCCTTTCCTAAATCTCCTCCTCCTTCTCACTTTCAGGGGTCATATTTTTGCATGGCTTCAATGTTAATGTGGAGAAAGTTCCCACTGAAACTCAACAAGCTGTTTTGGATTAGAAGTACACTTACTGGTCATGGATCTTTGGTTACCTTTTCTGTGGGTATCAGATATTACAGACAGCCAAAAACTTCCAGTGAGTCAAAAAGAACTGAAGACGCTTTTATGTCATGTGATAGTCCTTTCTTTTTCCTAGACTTCTGTCTCTCCATTTTCAGTTTGGAAATCCACCACAGTGCCTGATACTCACATCCCACTGAGGAAAATTTCTGATGACTTCACAGTTTCATAAAGACATTGAGCAACAGCTGACATCTCTCAGCACAGGCTGCAGCAATTTCTATTTCCAGACTGTCTTCTGCTTGGTTAACAATGATACAGCAGATTTCTAATTCACTACCAACAGTGAACAAAACAGATCAGTATTTTAAAGAGACTGTGGAAAGAAAAAAAAAAACAAACAACAGTTCTCCACTTTCTAAGGACATTGCTACTTTGCTATGGCTATGGGAAGCATAACAACTCTTCAAGGAGAGAAGGTATTCAGGGGCATGTGAAATCTGCACCCATTTCCCTAAGCAATGAACAGAAATGAAGAGTGATCATTAGGGATGAAAAGGAAATAGTTATGTTGCAGAAATATTTCCACCTTTCCGAGCCCAGGATGCAAGCATAAAGCAAACAGATCTGCCACTTTATTTGTGGAAGAACAAACTCTGCTCTGATTGAAAAAAAAATAAAGGTCAACGGCCTTTACAGAAGCCAGAGAATTCACCTCTCTGCAGGTACTGCAGTGGCAGAGTGAGATAAACTTTTTGCCTCCCCCTGTCACTGGATGCCCCTCGTCAGCATGGCTGAACAAGGAGTATGGCCAAATAATGCTTGTAGTTCAAAGCAGACACAATGCATCTCATGGTCTGGCCATTTGCTTCTGTCTGCTCTCAGCAGAGTAATTAGACCATGCTCAATCAGCACTTGGGCACCTGCATGTACATGGTGTAACTAAAATGAATGCAGAAGCCCCCAGGTCGAATAAAGCTCCCTTTTCCCTCAACCTCAACTCAGCCAGATGAAAATGCTTTATCTCTCAGACACAGAAGCGAGCCTCTCACATGTCAGCATTTGCTCTCCTTACAAGATGCATTATTCTAGTCACATCATGAAAACATTTTAAAATCGCATTTTTAATTAACTAGTAATTAACACTAGCAAGGCTTCTTATTTGCCACATTTATGTAGAGGCAAACAAATGTAATGCCTGCACTTCTAAAATGCCACATTTCTGAAGGCACTGCATGCATTTTATAAAACTTGTGATACAGGTTTTCTTTCAGTATCTCATTGCTGTATTAATGGTTGCTTCGTTTTCATAACAACCAAAGCAGCATAATTCAAATGGATTGAAATAATCACACTGAGACTGTTGGAGTGGCTGGCAGGAGTTAAGCATTACCCTCCTGTATACTCTTCTGGTACACTCGGCACAGCCTGGATGCTTCCCTCTCCAGCACACTTTTGGCACTCTTATTTTTTACTAAGAATACACTACAGCAGCAATATTTAAAAGGTTCTGCAAATCACAATGCCAGCCTTCTATTTGGAATGCTGGGAGAAGCCATAAGCAATGAGAAATCAGAAAGGTATTTCATATTTTGAGATCGCCCTAAATCAGGGTCAATGACAACCACAAAGCAAACATTGACACTCAGCTTTGATTTATCATTAGCATGTGAAACAGCAAAAATGAACAGATAAGATGTCCTGTGATCAATGATAAAAGGGCATTGCCAAACCCTTCAAAATTTTGTTTAATGTGTTATCATTGAAAGCGCTTCTTTATGAACCTGAATATACACTGTCTTCTCTCATTATATTTTTCCTCATTGGATTAAGCAACCTCTGTCCCCAAGCTCATCCTTCTCCTGTTTCATCCCCTGCCCCCTACTCATTCTGCTGGAGCAGAAAATGAACACAGCTTCATTTGTCTTCTAGTGCCAGCAGCACCAGCATCAGCAATGTCAGCCCCACAGAAGCAGCCACCCTGCCTCTACGGTCCCAGGTGAAGGCATACATCATGGTTTTGGGAGTTGTGCATCCCAAGGAACTGCCATTCTTCTGAGAGAACAAGGCTTGTGGGGGTCTCAAGTAAGCAATGATTTATTTATTTATTTATTCATTTAATCGAAGTAAGAGATTAAAAAACAAGTATTAAGTGTCCAAGGCCAGGCTGGATAGGGCCTGGTCTAGTGGAAGGTGTTCCTGCTCATGGCAGCTGGGATGGAACTGGACGATCTTCAAGGTCCCTTCCAACCCAAACCATACTATAAGTCTATGAGTCCATTTTTGAAAGACAGCAGATTCAGAAAGATTTAAAAAATTGCTAAGAGAAAAGAAAGCATTCAAAGTTAGAGCTTATGCAGCAATAGCAGGCTCTCTTAGGTAATAACAGGACAGTAGCATCTGCCTTCATGCACCTTCACTCAGGGTCTCGCATTCCTTTTGTGTATATAGGGATCATATATTGGAGATACACACACATATATACACAATATATACGCATATATACAAAATAATATTTGTTTGTACTAAATTCTGCATTGTCTATTTCTTCCCATCATGCAGGGAATGGAAACAACTTCTAAGGTTGTAGGCTTCAGTCCTTTGCTACGCTCCAGGCATGCATGCAATAGCATGTCATTCATTAACACAATCTTTAAAACAAGTAGATCAGCTTCTCTGCTCTTGCTTTTTGCAGAGCCTCATTCTTCTGGTAGTCTGGAGACTTTCTCATTTTCAGATTAAAAGTACTCATTGTCTGTTTACTGTCAGGTGTTGCTACCCAATGTGCTCGTTTACTGTACACTAACATCTTCCCTTACCCACTCACAGGGAATGACTTTATTCATGCTCTTTCCATCTTTGCTTGGATACAGGAATCAAAATTTTTCAGTTTCTCCTTCTCAGATAGGCTGATTAAAAAAAACCAACCAAACAAACAAAAAACAACCTAATACCCAGGGTTTCTTTTGCCTAATCCTTAGAACAAGCTTGAATTGACCTTACGCATATAGAGCCAGAACCCTGCAAAGTATTCCAGGTGAAAATCTCACTCAGGGCATATATTATCTCTACTGGGAGAGAAGTCATCAGATAATCCTGCAAGATCTCCTATCTTCTCATCTTTATGTCATTCTCATGTATTTCATATTCTTCTTTCCCCTCTCCCAAAGAAAACGGGAGCCCTTTATGGTAATACTTCAGGCAGTTTGCAGTGCCTAGGTAAGGAAATATTTATATTCTTTAGGAGATCCTGCTTTAGTAAATTTACAAGATTTGCAGTTTGAACTCTTGAGAGTGTTAGGCAAGCTAAAAGCTAACTACTACTGAAGCTGTTATTTCACTACTTGTTTATTCAGAATACTTTATCCCAGTTGTGTATTTTGATACTTCCCCCTGTTGGCTTCCTTACTCTCCTCCATGCTTCTGCTTTATTTTTTAATTTACTGTCAACCTCTGTAGAAATGCTATCAGTAATTTCTGTAAGATGGGGAGATTTTTAAGAAGAGTTTAAAGATCAATGTTGGCTCAGCAGAAGTTTAATTCAAAACATGTGATGGGTCTGACTCACACAGTGCTATTCATTCCTGATTTAAAACAAGCCTAGTAGTTTAGTTATGACCTGGAAATGTCTGAAGCCAAATCATTTACAGCTTTTTAAAAAGTATTTATAAAGTGAAGTATGGTTCTAAACATCTCCAGAGTCCCTTGAGTAATGCACAGGTTCAAAATGGACGTTTCTACACTGAACACCTACTTCACAACGCCTGGACCTCTCTGCTCAATACATTTATGCTTGTGTACGAATGATTGAGCTCAGCATGCTTCTCCCAGGTTTCCTCAAAGGACTGAAAGAATACACTAAAGAGCAGAACTGCTCTCTGATCCGAAAGAAGCTTTGCTGAGATTAGATTCCCTCAGCACTCCAACATCTTTATCTCTGGCCCCGCAGGTAGGAAAACATCACTGGTCATTGCTACAGCAATGAGACCTATATGGCAGGATGAGCAAGCATGCAAGGAATGCAGGCAATGTTATTATCTTCTGTGATCCAGAAACTGGCTTTAAGACTTAGCGAGAGAATAATCACCCTGACCTTCGTATGCAACATCTTAGAAAAACCCACCAGTGAGGACAGCAGGCATTTACCATGTGCCAGCAGACATCAGCATGCAGAGAGAAAAACTTTACTGCTTCTCTGACACAGCATGAGCAGGAATTCAAAACAAGCCACCGGAGAGAGGATGAGCAGGAACCTCAGGTCACCGTCAGCGGCAAAGCAGCCCGCACTGAGAGAAAGGACCTGAACCAGACTGACCTGCACCTGGTCCTGACATGGTGGGACATGAAAGGAGAATTATGGATAAGTGGGTAGCACGTTTCCCAGTACTGCAACTGCATGTCTGGAGGAAGAAGAGGAGAGCATGTACCCTTTGCTAGATAAAGCTTTGCAGCTTTACACAGCTCACATTCTTCATTCAAAACCTGGTTGCCTCACATGAGATAAACACCTGCGCATAAGCTTAACTTAGGCCTAAATTCAAAGCCCACAGACATTACAAAGACTTTGAGTTAAGCATTTCTCTTGCTGAACTGGGCCTCTTGTTTGCAACGAAGGAGTCTGTCAGAGGAAGGCGGCGGGTGCCTTGCTGTCATGATTACAGGGAGCGGCTTGCCTCCAAACAGCAATGGGACATGCCCTGGAGACAGCCCCTGCAAAGGACAGAAAAGGAAAAGTAGACAGAAGGGAAGCAGATATTTGAAGATTACAGACCTCTCTGGAAAGAAAAAGAGTATCAAATGGGTGGCAGGGTGAGAAAGAGGAGGCAGGGAAGAGGTTCAGTAGCTGTCCAGGGCCACAAACCACAGCAGTGCACAGGCAGCCCCAAACCAGGGTGAACCCCAAAAATCCCCAGTTTCAAATAAATATGTATAAAGATTAAAAAAAAAAAAACAAAAAACAGGGTAAAAGATTATATTGATGATGCTTGATCCTGTTGGGTTCAGCTTGTAGGCTGCAGACACCAGACTGTTGGTTATCGCGCTGCACCAGTGCACTGCCACACACAGATTCAGTAGAAGAGAAAAAAAAGGACTGAATTGTGTGCGGCTCCCTATTTTTATATCCTGTTTCCTTCTCAATAGGATGTTTTCTTTCTTTCACAAAGGAATCACAAAACAAAGGGGTATACACAGAAGATTTGAGGTTACAGAATCTTATCTGGCCAAAACAGAAAGAAGAGGTATTTGATGCTAAATGTCATGAGACTGTAGAGGCACTATTCTTTATGAAGAGTAAATGAGGGATACTCATGCTTGTAGTAGCATTTGAAACCAACTCCCAGAAACTGCAATAATAACCTCTTGCAAAATGGCTACTAATCTTTTTCTTTTGTAACCATGCCAAGCTGTCTGTGCATCCCTCACCCCTACACTGTGTCAACAGCAAGGTGAAACAGTGCTTAGGGTCCCCAATGCTGTGAGTGTGTCAAGAGTAAAAAAAATACTCAAATATCCTTTGTTATTATGGCTGCAGACATAAGCACTTCACTGTCCAGCCCATTTGCTTATTTCTTGCCATAGCACTCCATACTCAGAGTTCTCAAGAGATAAGGCAAACTCATCCAGAAACTGCAGTATTCACATCTAATGGTTTCAGGCGCAGCTACTATTCTTATCTGCTCTCGAAAAAAGGTCAAGGATATTAGTGACTCATATTTTTTCCTCCATTTATTTCTATAGCTCAGCGCAGGTTATCCTTTATCGCCATCTGCACGAGTATTGCTTTAACATTCTTCTTGGTGCTGGTCACAGAGAACCTGATGGCCTTCTCATTAAGTTAAATTTACTCTGGCATGATTCCTTTGTCTACTTTAGACTTCCAGTGGGAGGAGGGAGGAAAAAGTATCTGGTTCGTTATTCAGCAAGATAAGAGTAATGAAATTATGGCCCTGCAACCGCTTTGTCTGTAAACATCTCAGCCTTTCTAGTGTGGTGAAAAGCTTTCATGACCCCAGACAGGCATTTGCTGGACACTGGGCCTTTTGGGATGTGCTTGTACTTCTGAAGCCGAAGTTGTCAGGCTTTTCCCTTTCAGGCAGCTTCCCTCTTGATCTAAACCCCTCTCTCTTACTACTCATTTCCCCTTTCCAATCAGTGGACGCACACTGAATACAACAGACTCCACATCTGCAGATTATTGCAAACACGACCCAACCCTTGGAGCTCAAGTCACAAATATGTAACTTAACATGAGGTTTTCTTGACGAAGTCCCGAGGCAATGATTGTGCCTTTGCTAGATATTTTCTCCTTAGTGATGCAACCACCCACAATGCGGTGGGAACTTGCAGCTGACAAGAAAGGCATGCTGTGATCTGGAAAAGCCCACAACTATACTGGCCTTTTCCTGACAGCGATTCAAAGCTCACCAACAGGTCAAGCCTACAACATGAAAATGTCAAGCAGGCTACATGCTGTGATTTCTCATAAATTCATTAAAGAAAGAAACATTGGCCTCCACACAGTATTAGCAGAAAAAGCCCACACTATTTATATATTAGATTCAGAAGGCATTGCTGACGAAAGCCCTTCCCAAAGCTATCACAATGCTGGAGCATGTCCTAACCAGTAGACCGTTGACTGCATCTCAGAAAGCTCATATGAGAACAAGACTGTGAATACTGAAAGGTCGTCATGCTTTCATGCTTTGAAATAAAACACTCTGAAGTAACATGACTGCCCACAAGTATATAAAGAACAGTGGTGCAGGGATCAAGAATACTCTCAAGGTCACGTTTTGAAAAGATAAAATCCATCTACAAAACCATTGATTGAAGAGTAAAACAGCATTTGCACATCCAACCACTACAATACAATGTAACCAGAGGTGGCTCAAAATATAAGCAGTATCAGGCGCATGTGCAATTACCTGCATGTGCAATTACCTAAGTAGCTGCATGCACAACTCTTGTTCTAATTTCCTTAACCATACGGCCTTGCATATAAGCCAGTAAGTAATCAAGACAGTACTTCAGCACCACATGGTGTATAATACTCCTATAAAGGTAGTCTCCTGCTCAAAACACAGCACATACACGTGCACTGTATGTGTGTATTTGAGAAGTACCTGGAAGAAGCATTTACCTGCAGCAAACAGAAAGCTTTTTGTGGATGACTACCTTCGGTGTCTTAAGTAGCTGAAAAATATTTCGTGGTTTGTACTTTCTTTCTCTTTTAAAGCAAATGCTTAAGATTGCAAAATCATTACGCCCCAACATAACCACAGGGGAAGCTGACAGAGCTGTCAAACTAAATTTGGAGCCACACATTACTAGTTGCTTTGTACTACCAAAGTGCAGAGAAAAATGACCAGAGATGTCCCCATGACTGTACAAAACCAAGGACAACCGAGGTTATTTTGACAGGCTTCAAAAAAATATGAGCAAGAGAGGGCAAAACTTAGAATTTAACAAGCAGGATGATCCCAATACTCAGATCAGAAGATTTAATCCCCACCACCACAGGCCATACAAATGGGGAAAACCTGCTACCCTTCCAAGTACATCACCCAGTATATTCACTTTTGCTGGGTAGAGTTGGCAGCTGGTTTGAACTCATCTCCTTAGCTGGCCTCTTGGGATCAGTGGGTTGCAAATAATTCTAACGCTCAAAGTCATTTGGAAACCTTTTCAAGTCTAAATTGTGTTTAACTAACCCCAATCTCACTCATTGCTCTTGGCCACATTCTCCTCCACAGCACTGACCTAGCTAGCCACGTTTCCCTTTCATGACCACACTGCAGTTCATACAACTGCAGACAGTTATCAAATTCCCTTTTTTGTCCAAACTATAAATGCTTCACTTCTATAACCTTTCCTCTTACATAAATGACGTTTATTCCCCTCTCACCAGAACCAAAAATGTGAAGTGTCTTCCTGCCCTGTAATGCCACTATTAGTTTTCTTTTCAAATAGCCTAAATGTTCTTTAATTGGTAAGATGCTGACAGAGGAAACGGTAACGATGGACTTGTGCAAGAGTCTGTCTTTCATCTGCAGGATGGTGGATCTGAGAACTAAGGCTGCCAAGTCCTTGAAGCATGTTGGCATGTTACAGCGAGGAAAGCCTTTGCAATGAGGAGGGAGCTGCTGGAGGTGGATCACAGCTACGTCACCTTAGCTGGCTATGGCTGCAGAAACAAGACTTGCTGCTTGCTGACAGAAAGGCTATGAAAACAAGATACTGGTCACCAATCTGCGGCAGAATGAAGGAGAGGTAACATGGCGTGAGTAGTAATTGAACAGGAGAAACAGACCACCAAAATCTAAACATAAATCCCGTATTTTCAGGGAAGTAGGCGTCAAACACCATCATTTAAAAAAATGGGAGGAACAGCAGCTGCCACGTGGTTGCACCCCTTACACCTACACACGCTGCCCACCTGATTCCACAAAAGAAAAATATCAGTCTTTGCTGGCGTGTGCCAATGCTTTCTTTGGCCAGAGCAGGTGAAAGCCATGCAGCCGCACAGACCAAAGGCCAGCATCTGAAAGCTCAAGTATGGCCTGCATCTGACACTAACTGAAGTACAAAACACAGGTAAGAAGGCCAGAAGACAGACCATCTCCCTGCCAAAAGCCTTTCAATTGTTATCTGTCAGCAAGAATACTAGCCCATGCTTTGGTGCCATCAGCTTTCAGCCCCACAAACCCCTGTACCTTAGGGAATATTTACAAGGAGCTGCAAACAGGTAACTGAAAAAAATGTAAAATCAAATACGCTCTCCAGCATGTATGGATGTGATGTTCTCTGCACCTCCAGTCGAACATTTTCTGGGCTTTGAAAATTGAAAAAGATTGGAAACAATTGCCTTGTCCACCCAGCAGCAATGGAGAAAAGCTTTGTGAAGCAAATCACTTGAAAATAACTTGTGTCTGGCAGTTCATTCGCCTCCCACGCTAAAAGCTGAACTCTTGCTGAACCACTGCATCAGTAAAGCAAACTGGGCATGCCGGGCAACAGCAGCCACCCTTTCTCCAGCAGCAATGCTCTTGCCAAATCAGAAACAGTGATTTTTTTGCATCATTTTGGGGAAAATAATTAAATTGGCACCTGAGATTTCATGCCACTGTAGCACTTACTTTTTAACAATCTGCTCTTAACTCTCCAGTATTTTTCCTTTGTCCTTTTCCAGAATGATCCTGAAAAAGCTACGGAAATCAACTGTGGTTTTGCAAGTAACAGTGCTGCGCTTCAGTCTTCTTTGGAGCCGAAAGCGTGTTTATACCTGGAATTATTCTTAGCCAATGCCTCATGCAGGCAATTTTACCCTGCGCTACATCAGAAGAGGAACTAATCAAGAAAAACTGTATATGCAGACAAAATATAAAGCAAAGCAGCAAAGTCCCATGGAAAATCTGAAAGAGAAGTGACATCACAGAGGAGACAGAAGATGGAAGAACTGCAGAGCTTTGCTGTTTCAGACACTGAAGTTCATGGGTCATTTAAGTCTCTTGTTCTTATGGCAGTTCTTTTTTAATTCTCTGGCTAATGGTTATCGGAAAAGGCAGCAACGGTGTCTAAAGCTGTAGCTATAGCAATATAATGTCAGTAAGAAATCAAGCAAGCGGAAGGAAGCATAACCTGATGATCTAATTGCATATTAACACTCCTGTTTCCCTCTCCCCAAAATACACAGGTTTCCAAGTATAAATAGAATGAGGTACCAATAGCTGGTTAGATTAGCATCATTACGAATTTTCCATTTCTTCTTTTAAGAAACACATGTTCTCATATAACTGGAATTGAGCTCTGCAGTAATACATGTTATTTAAAAACATCACAGATTTCTGAAAGTAGCTACAAAGCAAAATCTGTTTGCAATTGCTCAGTTTTATGCAAGGAGGTTTCTGCATGAGCTGGCAGATATATTTAAATTTGCTATTTATACAGCAACTTACATCCATGTTTTACAAACATGAAGGAATAAACTTTGTAACTGCCTTGTGAAACACACCACTATTTTAGAACTGACAACATTCACACAAAGACAGAGATAAATGTCGAAGTTCAAGATAGGAATACAGAGAATGTGCACCTTCAGAGCTGGAGCCTTGCGTTTATGCCTTCTTTGCACATAAAAAGTCACTTATCTTCAAAAAATCATAAGATTGGTCATGTCATATAAGCCATTGTATACAACTGAGATCTCCACGCAGAAGGAAAATGAGCAAAGATTAAAAAGAAACCAGTTCAGACCAAATCAAATGCAAAGAGAAATAAGCTTTCTTGGTTTTGTGAACATGCAACAAAAACAAATCACAGAATCAACCAGGCTGGAAAAAGCCTTCAAGATCATCAAGTCCAACTGTTACGCCAGGACTGCCAATGAAAACCCGTGAAACAAATCAGTCAGTTCAACCCAAAAGTTTTATGTAGAAGATTTCTCTCCATGACACAGAATATGGTGGTTCAAACCCCTTTCACAATTTCCGTTCTGAACCCATTATTTCAAATTAGGCTTGGGTATTTTCATCTATCCTTCCCAATGCTGTCTTAAGTCCACTAGATTTCCACCGGCATAGAGAGGAAGACCCAATTCCCTTATGTCTGCAATAGGCACCGCAAGTATTTGGCTGTCCCCGACCCTTTTTTATTGTATATCCACTGACAATGTGACTGCAGTATCTCCAGAGAAGGCCCTCCACACGGGAGACTGGGACTCAGGATGGCTCAGCAAAGTGGTAAATGCAATACATCAGTTACTCTTCTGATAGGGAGAACTGCTCCCACCCCACAGACCTCAAAATTTTATTTTCCAGCAACCAGACTGGGGCAAATATCATCTGAACTCACAGTTTTGAGATGAATTCAGCTACTTCAGATATAAGTAAGCAGCTGGTTGGTGCTGCACAGGGTTGTTTATCCCTCCCTCCTTCCATTCTTTCCTGGAATAGGATATCTCTGCAGCTACACAGATAGCCAACTACTTCAGACATGCTTAATGGGTATCACCAAATACAAAACCTGCCAGTTTTTAACAGTAAAAGTCTGGAGAAGTCCCTAGAGACTGACACAGCCATGGGAGGTTGGAGGCAATGGGAGTGGGAAGCAGGAATCTGGGTGGGGTTTGTGAAGGAAGGAGAGGGTAGGATGAAAAAAGAAGGTGGTACTAACAAATTAGGCGTAACACAGATCCCAGCTCTAAATCATGTCTTTTATACTGCAGCAACATGGAGCACTGCAGGGGACAGACACTTCATTTGTAGGTTCATTCTCATCATCTCCAGTATCATCTGAAATCTTCAGCAGTGATAGCCCTGCTGCTTTTCATAACCTGTTTACTTTGCACCTGATGTGCTATAAAATGCAAATATAAATTGGTTTAGTCACCAGGACTACGTGTCTGTGTTACCTTTAAGAACATCAGAGCTTTGCTGAGATCTGGCTTTTATCTGCAAATGTTTTATGAGATCTTTGACTTCTTCCCAGATCTCAGCATGCATCACTTTTTGTGAATCTCCAACAAATGCTCTGCGTGACTGGGGAATGCAATGCCTGGTATCTAACACCCACTACAACTAACATTGACATACAAGCCTAATTAATCACTTGGGCAGTCTCAAGAATTGTCCGCGTGGCCTACAGGCCACTTAGCACTGGCCTCAAACCCCCCAGTGACTGGCAGATGACTGTTAAGGAGTTAAAGTCCATAGGGCTCAGGCGGGCATGCAAAAAGAAGTAAAGCTGGACTGCTTAGAAGAAAATCTCTGGAGTCAATAGGGAGAGACAAATTCTGAGAATTGCTACTTCTTCAATACAATTTCACCTTAAATTAATTTAAAAATGCTGTGTAGTTCCCATTTATGTAAAACAAATAGGGCATTTCCAACAACATACCCTAATAGTAATGTGGTTGTCATAATAACACACCATCACAGCTTACACCAATTGCAAGACTTCGTTAGCTTTCTTGTTTATACAGCGCTAAAGTCCTGCATGATTTAAGCAAGTCCCTGACCTCTCACAACATCAATAACAGGCGCACTTTGCACTCATACATCCCCTTTCATCTCAGAGTGCTTCTGACATGTAAATTTTCATTTCATCCCTGTGACACACAGGTAGGTGTGTAGGCATACTTCAAAGGCAGGGGAACTGTGCCACAGAAAGGTTACACAACTCGGCCCAAATCCCCGGTGAACAGCTGGGAACATGAACTCTACCACTGCTTGCCCTGAATGTCCAGACAATAATACTTACCCCAAAAATGAGCTTCATGAAGCATTAATCAAAATGTTTAACCCCCTGCTAGGTTTGCAAATAGCATGCACAGATGATAAGCTCACTAATACTTTTTGATACATTATTCATGACTTGTTCTACTTTTCTGGCAACACTAAAAACAAAACACAGACAGAACCTATTCAACTACATGAAAAAAAAAATCAAAACAATTTGCTTTTCAAGCAATTACTGCAAAATAATTTGGAATCCAAAATATTTAGCCTTTACAGCTTGCCTGTTTGATCCCAACCACTACCCTTTGCACAACGTATGGCAATTTCTGTGCAAGACCAGAGCACCTGAGTGACCTCAGAAGGCAGCAGCAGGACTTTGCTTGCTTGGTTTTGGTTTCCAAGGACCTGCAAGCTGCTGAACATGATGTCTGCGTACGTAACAGTTATGCTGGCACAAAACCTGCCCAACCAACAGCTACTGACAGCAACTGAAACTAATGATGCAAAGCCAGTTATATGATACTCAGAAAGTTAAAAAACCCTCCTACTGTTCCCGTTGATAATTAAGGGACTACTGCAGACAGGGCCCGAGTTCAAAATACTGCTCTTGGCCTGGCCTTTGCCACTCTATGAGCAGCAGAGAGTTACCAGCCACAGTTGCAAATTGTACTTAACACCTCCTAGGGCAGCTTCTGTGCTTCTGAGAAAGTTAGCGTACTAAATGCACACCTCAGCTTGCCCCTCTTTTAGCAATGCCAATGCAAATGTACACATACATTGCGAATCAGCACACCACAATATGTGAGTGGCTCAGAAACTGTGTTAAAAGGAAAAGTGATGTGGGTGCTGATGGATTTTTGAACACACAGGGTATAACAGCGGTATTATTTGCTAGCGAGTTGTTTGAGGCTGTGTCGCATGCTCCCATCTATTGCATGGGAGCAGTTTATTTATTGATTTCCAACCAAACATATCCAACAACATTTTCCACGGGAGCTGGGATTTTTAATGCCACCTCTGCTTTTCAGCAGCTGAGCTCTAAATAAAACACTTATTACTGTGAATCCCAGGTAACATGCTGAGAGTCAAATGCTCCCACCCAGCAGAATGAAAGGGAGATTCTCTCTTCTGGTGGCAAGTGTTAAGCTTTTGGGATGAAAATGACTCTGCTGTGTATATTTGTGTGCACATGCATATACCAGGAGATGAATAAATAAATAATTTGCAAACGCACACATACAGACATATATTTATGCGGAGAAGGAACGTCCGGCTGAAGTATTTGTGACTATTTTCCTGAAGGCCTTACTTTAACAAGAAAGCTTCGTCGTATTTTGTTTCATAAAAGCTATGTAGTACTGTAAATAAATTGTAAGGGAAATGGGTTGCAGAAGGAAATCATGGAAATAGATTAGAAATTGTTTATACCCCTAATCTTCTGGTAATTTACTTGGTCATGCATCAGGACTACCTTCTGTGGGGGAAGAATCAGATATTTGTCTAAGAAGATTTAATGAGGTGAAAAGATGAGGTTAGCTCACTAGATTTGAATAACTCTGTAATATAGCTTTGTCCTAAAGCGTTATTGGATTTGGGTTCAAGGGTCAACAAGAGGCTCTTCACTGGCTATAGGGGTTCTGGAAGGGACTGAAGGAGCTGAGCTTGTTAGTTAGAAGGAGCACTGCTCAAGTATTTTTCACTTCCTACAAACTAAACAGAATTGCTACAGCAAGCATCTCAACTGGGGCAATGGTGACAGTCACAAATCGTGTTCTACAAATATTCTCTGGCCTTACTGTAAATTTTCCTTGAAGTATGAAGAAATCTAGAGACAGTCCCATACCAAGGATCTGGCAATTTCCTAGTGATGTTTGCTGCTGAATAAACTGTTCAACACCTAAAGGAGCTTCTCAAGGCAAAAAAAAGTGAGAAAAAAAAAAAAAAAGAAGTGATTCTCTTTGTTTCCCACGTTTCAGTCTCAGCTACCTCACAGTATGAGGTTTTGTCGAAAAGGTTCTGCTTTGACCACTCTGCTTCCAAATACTCTCTCCACTTGAGCTATGACAAATCAGACAGGTTTATGACTTACAGCATTTCTTAAACACTTCTTCCTTGGTCAAGCAAGCTCCATTCTCTTCCTAATTTTTTTACACTAATCTCTTACTTCTGACTTATAGTCCTCGTGTCTCTTTTACAGTATCGTCCAAAGCGGGTAATATCGCTTCATGCCAAGTTTACTTATCATTCTTAGAAATCTTTTTTATCTGCAGCATATGTTCACAGGAGGAGGTATGGCAGCATTTTCAGAGATATCTGTTGGCACACCCCTTCTCCTATGTCGCTTCCATTCAGCCCTGCCATTAAAATTATTACAATCTTGCAGAGCAGAAAGGTGACTGGTTCCACAAGTCAGTATTATTTTCAGCCACACAAGTCCAACTGTAATGCCCTACAAGTGTAAACGATGATTTCATTCCATTATACAAAGAAAAATAAAATCCATGTCCTTTTGCCTGTAAGAGGTTCTCTTCAGACCTGGAGTAACTTTGTCCGTGCCTTGGTTTCCTGATTTCCATGTATTTAAGTCTCCTACTAGGCTGTTACAAAAAATATCTTTCCAGATCCCACTCCTGAGCTGGGGTTCTCTGCAGGAGTCACCCTGCTTGCCAGATTTTTCCCTTTTCAATTAAGCACCTCTCCGGGGCTGCCATCTGAGACAGGGAATAACCCCAGCTCTCCCAGAGGATCAGTCCTATGACTTGGCCATCAGATAAAACACATTTTCTGAGATATTTTGTCCCTAATGCCATCGAAGTTGCTTAGGTAAGTGCTTTCATTTATCATCCCCATGTTAACATCCCTCCCATGCCACTGGTACCCAGCCAGCTAGAAGGCCCCTCACTTACAAAACTGTAACCTTTTGCTTGCTTATTGTTTAAATCCTGGTCCAGAGCACACTGAATCCAGGAGGATGTTTTTTATGGGCTGACATGGATTTTTGCCTCAAGCTGACCTTGTATGAAGCAAACGGCATACATACACCTGTCATATTCAGTTTGTTGAGTGAAGTGCTTTCAATTTAACTTCTGCTACATGTTATTAAGATGGCACAGTTATTAGCGTTAAAATCGCCTTCTCCCTTGTCATTTCTATTCTTAGTTTTACCTCCCCCTCACTTCTGAGTATGATTTATAGAAGATAGTAGGAAAGTATACAGTTGTTAGACAAGGATGGAATTGCATTTTTTAGAATCATGGCTTATTTAAATTTAAAGGACTAAGAAGCAAAATGAGATTAACACAGCCCTGACAAACATATGATTAACATTAGCTGTTTTTCCCCACTGTAGAATTTTTCCTTTCACTTTCTTCTTTAAAAATGGGAGAAAGTATGGCTAATTTTCTAGTATGTTTGCTCAAGGAGCATGGGAGCAAGTGCCTAATCTGCTTAGAAAACAAAATCTCAGCAAAACCAAGTGTCTTAGAAGAAGGATAAAAGCTATTTGGGATACGATACTTACTGTGGCTGCCCAGCTTAACACTCGTAAGTATTAGAGTATACTGTCCTACTAACACTGTAATGACAGGCTCTCTCCAGTGCAGTCGGGACCTTACCCGACATAAATACCGAAACAAGAGAGCAGAGATTTCCCCATACCACAGTGCTGTGGCAAAAAAGCACTCTGCCTGTAAAGCCTGGGCAAAGGACGAACGTGTATGTCAAGCACAAAGCATGTTTTTTGTGCAAATGCAGAAAGCGGGGATGAAGAGGCTGAAGCAGGAGAGCTGCATGTAAGGGGGTCTGATGGTAAGTCAGGGTATAGCGGAATATTTCCTTGACCCCCTGGCAGTGGACAGCCTTAGGGCACCAGCGCCGCTAGAGAATTTCAGCGAGGCTGAAGTACGGTGACAGCAGCTCCCTTTGCTGAGCACTGATCCTTCCAAGCTTCTGCCCTGCGCCCATCACCGCGGACTCCCGGCTCACAGCACACCGGCGGAGGAAGGAGCTCAGCCAGAGCCTCACCTGCCCGGAGCCGCGCCGGGAAGCCGCTCCCTCGCCGAAGGGGATGCGGAGCGGCTGCCGCCCTCCTCCCGGGATGCCGCGGCGGGGGCTGCCGGCGGCGGGGTGGGGAGGGACGAGCTGCTGCGGCACCGGCAGCGCGGGGCGGGGCGGGGGGAGCGCAGCGCCCCTCGATTTCCCCCGATCCTGCTCTAGCACGCCGGTCCCCGGGCTGCGCGGCGCTGCGCTAGGGGCTGCTGCACCTGAGCTGCAGTGTGGGCGCGGGGCACAAACCAGAACCAGCCCCGGCGAACGCATGATGTAATTTCAGATTATATAATCCTGAAATACAAGGGGGAAAAAAGCAAACCAAAAGAGCAGCCAACTACCCAGACCTGCCGTCCCTCCTGTGCACCGGGCAGGGATGCGGGCAGCCCGTGAGGTCAGCCGCGATGCGCCGGGGCAGGACGGCGGGGCCCGGCCCGGCCCAGCCCGGCTTTCCTTCTCTTCCTTCCTCTGTGCAGGCGCCGAGCCCGGCCGGCCCGGCCCTTGCGGAAGGGCACGCGGGTGAGTGAGGGTGTCCCCGGGAAGCCGCTGCCTTACCTGCTCCCCGAAGTCGATGGCGATGTTGGTGATGCCGAGAGGGACGAGGAACCGGATCAGGGGCCAGTAGTTAGTGAGCGCTGGAAATTTCACCATAGTCCCAGCTGCGCGGTGACCCCCAGAGCATCTGCCGCGGCAGGAGACGGCGCGGGAGAACAGCGGCGGGGCAAGGATGAAAGGGCAAAGGAGGAGGGTGCGTGCGTGTCCCTGTGCGTGTGTGCGAGCGGGGGGCAGCTGGGGGAAATAAAGGCGAGGGAGAGGAGCAGCAGAGCCCCCAGAAATAAAGCCGCCGGGATAGCGGGCGGGGGCCGGTCCCTCCCTACCCGGCGCGGCTCGGCTCGGCTCGGCCCTGGCGGATGCTGTCTGGGCGGCGGGGCGCGTTGTGCGGCCGCCTTAGCAGGAGACCCGAGAGATCAAGTTCATCCCCACCGCCCTCCTCCCACACAACAATGATCCGCCGCCGCTGCCGCCGCCGCCGCTGCCGGAAAAAAAAGGAGGAGGGACACCGCCGCCAGCCACTCGTGCGGGCAGCGCTGCCATCCTCGGGGCGCGGGGGCCAGGGGAAGGGCCGGGCCGGGCCGGAGCCTCCCCCCGCCTGACGCTCGCCGGCGGCGGGGCGACGGCCGCGGCGCCGCGCAGGGAAACACCGCCCTCCTCCCGGCTGCCGCCGCGGTGCCGCTGCAGGCCGCGGTGCCGCGGTGCGGGTCAGGCCGCCGCCGGCGCAGGTCCCTGTGCGGGTCGGCGATGCGCGGTGCGGGGCCCAGGCGCCGGCCGGCGCGGGCTGCCGCAGCACGTGGGTTTGACACACGCTCGGCACACGGGCCGGCTGCCGCCGGCGGCCGCGGAGGGGGAAAGAGCGGCACCGAGCGGCTCCTCCTGGCGCCCTAGCGGCCGTGCGGCGACCCCAGCGCGCGGCGGCGGTTAGGCTGGGCCGGGCACCTGTCGACACGCACAGGCCGTAGCGGTGGGTCCCGCTGGGCGCAGGAGGGATCCCCATGTGAGGGATCCCCATCTGAGTGACCCTCGCCGCCGCCACGCAGCCGGGGGGCAGGGCACGGCCTTTTCTGAGGTGGGCATCGAGCTTCTTGGGCAGTAGGGCGCTTGAGGAGCTATAGGAGAGGTGGGGATCCTTAACAAGGCATTAAGCAGGATGTCCGACCCACAGCTCTTCTAGAATCAGAGCTGTGGATTGGTTTGGGTTGAAAGGGACCTTAAAGCTTACATAGTTCCAACCCCCTGTCATGGACAGGGGCACCTTCCACTGGACCAGGTTGCTGAAAGCCCCATCCAACAGGGCCTTGAACACTGCCAGGGATGCAGAGATGGGGCAGCCACAGCTTCTCTGGGCAACCTGTGCCGGTGCCTCACCACCCTCACGGTAAAGAATTTCTTCCTTATATCTAATATAAATCTACCCTGTCGGTTTGGTTTTTTGGTTTGGTTTGTTTTTTTTTTTCTTCTTAATATTTGTCCTAATTTTCCTAATAATCTATTCTGCTCAAATACCTGAAATAAACAAATGATGAATGCAGCATCCTTGTTTTTCAAAGTCTCTGCCTGAGTCCTGGACAAAGGACTGCATATGTGGCTTCCAGGCAGCTTCCAGGAGGGTCCTGCCTGACTGGGCACTCAGGTTGTGTTCTGACCCACAACCTTGACAAACCACGAGGCCCTTGTCAGCTTAAGGGGTGGGGAAAAGAAGAGAAACCAACCATCCCCCTTCTGAACACGTGTAAGTTTCTCAGCTTTTTCAAATTCATTGGGGGGGATCTCAAGGGTTTGATTGTAATTGAGTTTCTCTGGGGCATTTAGGTTTGTGACGTCACCTTGCCACCTTCAGGGACGGTTGCCAAATATTTCAGGAAGGCGGAAGACCCGTGGGGAGTCAGATACCTGTATCTGATCCTCAGAAAGGCAGTGGCCAGCAGAGGAGTGGTGGAAAACCTTTCTTACCCAAAGACTCCTGTATTGAGGTATTCCTGTGACCAAGAGCCATTCCAAATGGTTTGGAGAGTTAACAGGAGGTGAGCTCTGAAAATCCCTGATGGGCAGATGACAGGCTGTGGAGTGGGACCATGAGAGCCCCTGGCTCCCAAAGTGACTCAAAGTCAGCCCCAGCTGTTGCTGGAGGTTTTCTTCCCCTCTGCAGCTGGAGTTCGTCTCACTTAGCAGCCCTTAAGCTGACACAACCTTCTTTGTGGGTGCACAGAAGCAAACTCAAACAGTTATGAGAGTGCAGACTTGCCTTCATCCTGTTGATTACTTAAAATGCCATGGGCATGGTGTCCTGGAGACAGTGGAACAGAGCAGTGTAAGCAGGAGAGGACAATAAACTGGGAGGAGGGAAGCAGGATTTGTTTGTGATTGCCTAACTGCATCTTTCATTTAACAGCACCAAATCTTCAGCACTCTAAGTAAGATCTAATCATCTCCAGATGGACTAGTGGTTGGTCCATCAGACAACTTCAAACCACATCTATGGTGGGGAACATTTGGTCTCCAACTAACCACACTAAAGCTGGACTGAAGTAGAAACTCTCCTGGAAATGCAGGGGCTTTATGTCAGTGCCTTGTTTTACTTGTTTGCTTTCATTGAGCTGAATTACCAGCTTATTTTAAACATCGCTTACATGTAAGTTGTAGAAATGCATAGAAGACCTACGTAGTACATCCCTTTCTTTGGAGCAAGTCTCATGGCTTTTGAAGACAAGGCTGGCTATATTTCAAAGCTATTTAATTCTATATTAAATTCTGTGTTCCGGAGACTGTATTTGGTTTTAGATAACTTTACTGCTGGTAACTTTTCTTTCCAATAATACTAGATTTCACTTGGAATGAGGTCATTCCACGTTGACGTGGGTCTAAGAACAACTTGTAGCTGAAATTATGGAAGAATATTGTTTACAACTCCATGTTTTTGTGTATTTTCCTGGTAAGATGTCCCTATTTGTTTCAGTTTAGAGGGATCTTTTTTTTCTTTTTTAGGGAAAGAAACCTTTGGTGCTGTTCTTGAGTCAGAGAAAAGTAAAAGGGAAGCCCCAGAGCCTCTTGTAAATACATGATTTTAACTTGCTGTTGAAATTCTCAGGTGAGTTGATGTTTGAGGACTACCCTTCCTGGCAAAAACAAACCACCACAAAATTAAACTTCCTGAATTAAAACATTTGGACACTGAGTATGTGGCTCACAGTGCTAACTATAAAGCATACATAGTGATTAATTATTTTGTGACAAAGTTATGTTCAGTCCTGGAAATACTGATACACCTGAGTAGTTTAATGGAGTCTGAGGCGTGTCTAGTGTGGGTTTTGTTATGTGTTCATAAGGTAGTTGATACTTTTCAACTCCAGTAGATAATGAATCAGGCCCCTGACATCTGTAATTAATTTCCATGTGATGGGCCACTTGAGAGCTCTGGTGAACTTTTTATCTTCCTGCTGCCCGAAGCAATAGTACAGTTTTAAGAGTAGTTTACATTTTACCTCCTAACATTTACTGGAATGTCCTGGGCACGTGTTAACCTAACTGATGTATAATAAAATCATTAAACTTATTTAATAAACTCTTAGGCTATGGTTTAGATTTGTCTGTCCCATTCATGTCTTCTGTTTATGGGATGAATGTGATTCTTGTGTGCTTCTCTTTCAGCCAGGTCATGTTTGCTCCTCGAGTTCATGACAGAAAAAAAATTGTGTTTGAAACCAATGAACAAAGATGGTTTCTCACATCTTGAAGTCAGTAGTTTGCTCAGCTGATGAGCTGAGGAAATAGGTCATTTTAACTGTCTTAGGCAAAAAGCAGCAATTAGTAATCATTTCTTTTCTAACATATTTTCTGTTACACTACATTTCTTACTCATATACCAAACACTGTCTGTTTGTTTAGAGGAATAAAGAAGACACAGAATGGGCAGCAGGAAATAATAAGCCGTAATCTCTCTGCTTTTGAAAATATTATCTGGTCCAGGAGTATCTTGAATGGAGGCTTCTCACTGGAGAGGTCCATATGAATAAAGTACAGTGCAGTATTGTGTTACAGGATAAATGGTGAAACATATTAGAAAACTCCCTTGTGCCTGGTCACAAAATGTGTCTGTGACCGTTGCTTAAGCAACAGAGTCAAAAGTCCAAAGGTGTTCCCAGTAGCAGATCATTATCAGGGCAGTGCATCTTAGCTTTACTCATGCAGTCAGAAATCCAACACGTGGATGAGCACATGAACGTTAAGACTCTAACACGTGTTAGTGTCACAGTCCTTTCCTGAACTTAAAGGAGGTCCCTCACCACAGCTACATGATGAGAATCTTGAGAGGACTCTGGTGTGCTATTGCCTTACTTCAGAAAGATGCCTCTGTTTTCCTGTTGAGGCTCCTGCTAATTAGCTACTAGAGAAAACAGGTCTTGGTTGGTTGTGGTTGGGGTTTTTTTGTTGGGGTTTTGTTGTTGGTTTTTTCCCTTAAATCACTATGCTTGGTCTTTCCATCCCGAGTTGGCAATTCAGCTGTCACCCCTGCCTTTTGGAGCTACTGGATCTCTTCCAAACCTTATTTTCTACCTAGGATTTCTTTTTTTTTTTTTTTTTTCTTGTAGTCTAGTGAATGGGAAGCACTCTTTGTATAAGAAATTCAGTTTCATGGATAACAAAATCTGTGAACAAGTCATTCCAAAAGAGGACAGATTAACTGGATCTCCCAGCCTACAGAATGGCCAGGGATTCTGGTCTCTGAATGGTGTTGGACTGGGAGGGAGCAGATGATGACTGTCTTTCCCTGCCTGTTGCATGACAAAGTGGAAAGACATCTCCACAGTCATATTCGGCTTCTGTAGCAGCCTTCTAGTACCTAAAGGGGGCTTACAGAACAGCTGGAGAGGGACTTTTTTCAAGGGCACTATAGTGACAGGACAAGGAGGAATGGCTTTAAACTGAAAGGTAGGTTTAGATTCGATATTAGGAAGAAATTATTTACTGTGAGGGTGATGAGGCACTGGAACAGGTTGCCCAGAGAAGCTGTGGCTGCCCCATCCTTGGCTGTGTTCAAGGCCAGGTTGGACGGGGCTTGGAGCAATCAGGTCTAGTGGAAGGTGCCCCTGCCCATGGCAGGAGGGCTGGAACTAGGTGATTTTTAAGGTCCCTTCCAATCCTAACCATTCTTTGATTGTATAACTCTATCTTGAGTTATTCCTCCCCCTGCAGCAGCTGCCTCTTGCAGACATAACTTTTAATTTGGAAATGAGCCTGACGCATATCTCAACCTCTTTATACAGCAGCAATTAAAACAGTAAGATTGCAATTTTAAAATGCTGTCGAACTATGACTGAATGTTGCTGCAGAAATGCTCAGAATGTGGGTCTTGTGCACTTAGAGGATAAATACTGATTCTGATTTAGTACTGAGAAACAAAAACCAAAAATCATCTACCCACTATTTTTTTTTAGAGGAATGGCCAGGCACAAAGCTCAGTTTTAAGGAATCATTGTGATCCAGCTGAAGGGCCCCTTCTTGAACTGGCTCTTCGGTTCTGCAGAAAGCCTGTTCCTAGGAAAAATGTACGCCTGGCCTCTTCTTTTCCTGCAGGGCAAAGGAGAGCTGTATGTACGACATTTTGTTTTCCTTGGTGAAAACTCAGCCTATGCCACTGTAATCACTGTGAGCTGTGCAGAAAGCCTTCATCTCAAAGGGTTTGTGGAACTCCTCTTGTCTTACTCCTCCTGCATCATCCTTAGGATCAAGAGGCACTGTTCTTGGGCTGCATGCCTGGCCTTGACTTCTAGGCTGTTGCAGTTCATAACTGGAAAGAGTACAGAAATGCTGCAGGAAAAGTCTATATAAGATTTTATTCTGTGAATGGCTAGAGTTGAATTGAAAGATCAGACAACAGCTAAAGGAATTGGGGTTGTCAGTCAGACAAGTATCCAGCTAATCCCATTCCAGTTTAGCTGCAGCTCTGTGTGAAGAATAAAGATGGTCTTTACATTCAACCTGTGCCCCCTCCCTAAAGCCAGTCTGCTTCAGCTGCAGCTGGCTTGTCAAGTTAATTGACAAAAATGATGCTCCTGCAGGAAGCCCATGTCTTTCTGCTTTGGCTGGCACAAGTGCACTGGCAGTTTCAGGCAAAACTGTTCCCTGGCTGATGAAGAAAGAGAAGCTTCCTAGTAATGCTTAATAGACCAAGAGCAAAAGAAGGTCATGTTTCAGTGGCACAAGGAGACCTGAATCACTCAGCAGTGCCTGACTTATTTTTCAGGTGAGAATCAAAGCACTGTATCTGGTGACCTGCATCAGGGAACCAGTCTGAAAGATGCCTCCTGCCACAGGGCATCTGGAGCATTGACTGTTCCCCCTGTGTTTGTACAGCAGTGTCTGCTCCACTGCTCACTCAAGCTCACGAGCTGGAGTAATCCCAGCTATATGCGTGGTTCATGGTCTTGAACATATTTGTCTTCTGAGCTTGTGTTCTGAGTCTCTTGTCTTCTTCCAAGGCAACCTGGGGCATGTGACTCCAAGATGAGGAAGCTGATGGGAGCAGCTGGTCTCAAGCTGCAGGCTGCTGGCAGGGAGACATGGTGATGCTCAACTGCAGCTTCACTCGCTAAGGCAACACTGTGCAGATTAATCCCAACAGCTCCTGCCCCGGTGCTGGAGTTGCGTGAATGTGAATACTGCATTGCAGGAGGCTGACTGGATAAAGCTCTGCCCAAGTAAAAGATTTCTCTCTTTCAAGTGCTTGTAGTGTGACATCTGGGATCCTGAGGGACTTGAGTGCTTATGAACCTTGTATGCTACAGAGGGGCTTGCATTGTCCTCTCATACGGCCTGAGGCTCTGGCATTGTTTCGTGATCAGAGGAACGGAAGTTTTCTCATCATCAAAGCAAACATACACAAATATTGTGTTACCTCAGCATGGGAGAAATTAAGTCCTTAAACACTGGGGGTTTTTGTCTTGCCTGTAGGGTTTGCCCCTGTAATTTCTGAATTATAGATTATTAAATGATTATAACATATGTGTTCAAAGATTTTGATAGAAATGTAATAATTTAAAATGTTTTCCAGAACTTATTTGTAGTTAATGAACTAAAATTTATGTATATCCTCAATAAGCTTTGGTTTGCCTGGAATTTAGAATCCATTTTTTTATGTACGTTTGGCATCTTTACTACTTTGCTGTTACCAAGCATCAGGACACACTAGGACTTTCAGCAGCCTGGTTGCTTCTCACTAAAACATCTGCATGTAATATAACTTGCTGTACTACATGCGAAAAGTAATAAGCACACAACCTTGCAGTAATGCAGACTTGAAAAGGTCAATTTTTATGGCTTTGGGTATCATTAAAGCAGTAATTAACATGGGACTTTGTCTGTGGAGATTATTGGTGTAGCTGAACACCATTTAACTAAAACTTGCAGGAATTTTTGGTGAATTTGTGTTCCAAAATCTCCTATGCTATGTCCTTTTATGATATTTAGTAACTGGATTAATTGTTGAGGATATGTTTTAACTGTTTCAGAAATATGCATTTATGAGCTTGCGATAGGTCACCCTTTCCAGTTTTCTTTAGAATGGCATCAGTCTATCTGTATGTGTCTTGGCAAGTATGGCTTCTGTGTTATTGTAGCCAGCATAAGAGCAGCCTCTGTACAGAACCCATGGTAATGAATAATCTAACGTATTTGTGAAAATATAGTAATGTACAAATGCATAAGCATTATTTATTAGTGCTTGTATGACTGAAAATGCTATAGCATATGCATACTAAAGCCAGTATATCCAGTACTGGTATAAAGTTTTATCTTTAAAATGTACAGTGCTGCTCTTTGATGTCTTAAGAGACTCCTATTGTCTGACCATCTAACTCTAATATTTGATAAAATTTGCTTATTTTAGAGAAATGAGATTTTGTTCCTAACTTCTTTTTACTCACTGGGAGCTTTTATGAAATATTTGGCTTTTGGAATGAGCATTCTGTACTTTTATGATAAGGATGTTGTTTCAAGAGGGTACAAGGCAACCAATTTAAGCAACTATACAAAATCACTTTTCAACAATTTCATTGCCCTTAATGCCTGCCAGACCCTAAAGTGCTTTAGAAATCTGAAGTGTTTTTATGATAGATGCTGCAATATCAGAAGTACCAAGGGCAAGAAATGTCCCTATTTTACAGATGTGGAAAACAGAGGGAAGTGAATGGCCTATGCAGGTTAGGCAGAGGGACATGTATCCCAGACCTGCAACTGACCCCTTTGCATCTTCTGATTCATTCAAGTTTTTCTGCTGAATCTAAATGAAGAAAAACAAACCGAAAAGAACTGGTTCACAGGCAGGGAGTATAATCTGTTGAGTTAGTTGATAAATATTTAGGGAACAAGCAGAACTTTATAGCCAAGTATAGTCTGTTGTTTGTGTGTGGATAATGTCCTTATCCAAGATCTCAGACATCTATTGTTCTTTGACAGATGAAGTTGTATCATTGTCTTCTCTAATAAAGAATTAAAAGAAGAAAAAAAGAACCATCTTCATCTGAAAGTTGAGAATATTTCTTCCAAGGCCTGGATATTCTGGATTCTTAAAAAAAAAAACAAAAACCCATAAAAAACACAACACCCCCCCCCCAAAAAAAAACCCACAGAAAAAGAAAAAGAAGCCTGTGTAACTGATAGAAGAACATAAGCTGCACTCACAAGCTAATTAGTATCTTACATGGCTTTTCAAAATGCTTACTCCTGAGAAATAGATTGGCTCTTAATCATATCTCCTTGCCCCTGCAAGATGTTCGCCTCTTCTAATAATGGAAGGATAGACACTGGATAACTACAGGAAGTCTCTTCAATTTTCATTCCGTGATTAGAGAGACAAAGTCAATATTGGCCTATCCAAATGAAGGCAGTGGGTGGGATGATGAAAAATAAATGGCAAAAATCTAAAAGCAATTCAACTCCATCAATACAAAATTTTCTTTATTTATACTATTTATAACTACTCAAAAAGGCAGGATGGTCAGGTTCTCTGAAAAAAGGAATGAAAAAGGTGATGGAAAGATGAAAAAGAATTTGATTTGCATGAACCTTTAATATTGGAATCGCATAGTAGCTGATAAATTTCAGCAGAATATCTCTCGGTGATAAATTTTGTTATTTTGATCAAATGCATTTGTACATGTAGAAATGAGTTTGATATTTAAAAACATCTCAAGTACTTCCTTGCACTTACATTATTAAACCTGTTAAAGGAATGTAGAAGTCTTTTATTTCAGAGGATGCTGAATGACACAACTGTTGGCATTTTCCCCAAAATTTTTGCTATAATTTTTTTATCTACTTTAAAAACAGCATTATGAAGGGACAGAAGAGACTAGCACAGTACTGTCTGTCATTTGCATGTGGCAATGGTGCATCTTAGGTGAGTGTCATATTGTAACTGCAGCTGGCAACTAGGTACCGTGCAGCTGCTCAGTCACTTCCTCCCCTGGCCCAGTGGGATGAGGAGAAGAATTGGAAAAAAAGGTAAAAATCCATGGGTTGAGATAAGAACAGTTTAGCAACTGAAAGAAAGTAAAATAGAATAACAACAATAACAGGAAATAGAGAGGAATAAAATACACTGCCTCCCCCAGAAGTGATGCGCAATACAATTGCTCACCACCCGCTGACTGATACCTAGCCTGACCTGAGCAGTGATCAGTCCCCTCCAGGTAACTCCCCACAGTTTATATAGTGGGCATGATGTGCTGTGGTATGGAACTTTGGCTAGTTTGGGGTTGGTGTCCTGTCTCTGCTTCCTCCCAGCTTCTTGCGCCCCTCCTCACTGAAAAGCATGAGACTGAAAAGTCTTTGATCTGGGTAAGTAAGTGCTACTGAGCAACAACTAAAACATCGGTGTTATCAGCATTGTTCTCAGACTAAAGCCAAAACACAGCACTGCACCAGCTGCTGGGAAGAAAAATAACTCTATCCCAGCTGAAAGCAGGACCGTGGGATTCTCTCAAAATCTCTCTCTTCTGGAGATTTCATTAACAGGATTCACATTCTTCTTAGGACATGGAAAACTAAATGTTTTCACTTAGGTTTTCAAACCTCTCAAATGTTTGCTTATTCTTTGGGTGCAGTGCAATCAGTTTACTAATCCACTCAGACTCCAGCTTATTCCTAAAACAGATTGTATTTATATCTGGATATAGTCAGACAATCGTTTCTTGCATGCTGGTGGAATGAGACTCTTATTAGCTGAACCACATTGTGCTAAGATAAGCCTAAAAAAAGAACACTGTGGCATAGTCTTTTCTGCCTATGGGAATTTGGATTAACCTGTTGCTATCTTAAACTGCAAGAGAGATCTGTCATATCCAATGGAATAAAATGGGATTGATTGACTCAATTACTAATGAAAGTAAAAATTGTGTGCTGAATGGATTTCTTACCATAACTGTCTAACAAGTGTGTTGTCTCAGTTGGTGATGAACAACAAGAAATTTGGTGTAGGCAAGCTCCAGACCCATCAATATATTTAAGTAATTGATTACCACTTTTCCCTTTCCTTTCTAGAAAAGAGCCTTCCAGCAGTAAATGAATACTTTGAGAAGAACTGCATTAGACGTGGGTCAGACTCTGAATGAAGACTGATTTGATGAATAAAATCCCATAGCAGTAATCAATCTCCCTCACATCCAAAGCACATCGCAGTCGCTGTTTGAAGTACAACAGTATGACATAAACTCTGTGAACCAGAGCTCCTACAAACAAATTTAACAAGTTTGAGCTGCCAAGACCTGGTCTAGAAGAGGGCAGTTCAAGTTGCCTTAGTCCTGCAGGTATAAGGGAGGAAGAAAGGTAAAGATCTATCGTCCCATTTTGATCATGCGCTGCTCTTTCTGACATCTCAGCATCTTTTAGCAGACTGGATAGGGCTTTCATCTGTGAAAGTGAAGCACAGATTTTTCTCCATCCTCCATCCAGCAGCCGTGCTATGGATTGGTGGGAAAAATGAGTGAAAGGAAGTAATAGAGAAACCACGTATGTCAGGGTGGGCTTGGTGTGTTTGGGAAACCTGTGTTGTTATGGAAGGGGTGTGGGGATAGCTAGATCAAGCTGGTCAGATGAATCCCATCCTCTGGGTGCTGGGGACTGGAGATCTGCTAGAAGCAGCAGGGGGGAGCACAAGGGAGTCAAACAAATCAAGCCTTGCACATGAAGCAGAGCTTCTTGGGTCAGTGGCAATGACAGCAGAGGGCTCACCTTCTGTTTTGCCTGTGCATGTGGAGCTCAGTGGTGAAAGCAGCCTATGCTGTGCTTCCTTGCTTCTGCTTTAAGGGGTATTTATTGGTCTAGTGGGCTGCGAATTTACGGCATGACACCATGGTAAATCTTTGATTTTCTCCAAAGGCTCTGTCCTTTACTAGATATAATGACATTGCCTCTCAGGGTCTGGGAGCTGAACCTGAGTAAGTGATGATGCTTAAGGTCTGCAGTCTGGCAGGGCAGGGAAGCAGGAGCATCTCACAGGGATGCAGGGAAAGACAGTAATTTGTGGGCATCTGTCCAAGAACCTGTGAAAGCATCTGCAGTGGGTAAGGCTTACCTTGGTGGTGGGTAACGATGCTGTTTAAGATCAGCTCTGTTAAGAAAAATAGATGTAAATTTGCTGAAGGTAGATGTGATGCTTGCTGCAGTCTGCAATTCAAAATGGTGGAGTTTTGTTGGTTGTGGGAAGGGGTCTTTTTTCCTTGATAAAGGACAGGAAAAGACTCCATGTAAAAGGTTACCTGTCTTGAAATATAGATTCTGTAAGGATATCAGCCCTCAGGCTCTTGCTGAAAGAGCTGTACTGCACTGCAGTGGCTGCTGTAACAAACAGCCAGCAGCGAGTGCAGCTAGCAAGGGCAGCTGTTGATCTGTACAGGTACCAGATATTCCAGGCACTACGGTTTAGTGCCTGAATGGTAGAAGGCTTCTCTTCCTAGGTGGATTAGATGGTGCAGTCCTCAAAACCAAATATCCATGAAAGGTAACAAAATCACCTCCCCTTCACTGGAGATCAACATGGTCACACTGGACAGGGGAATAGCTTTCTAGCTACTCTTCATGGATGGTGGCAGAGTAGGTCAGGACTTTTGCCAGTCTACTCTGAAGGATGTCAGTCTCATCTGCTGTTATTTTTTCATTTTTAACCAAGTTTGTGTTTTCCCAATAAAGTCTGTTTTTCTAGCAAGTAGGAAGCCATTTCCTATTTTTTAATAAAATGTGCTTTATCAAATGCTCTTATGATCCCCAGATGCCTAACTGCTGATCCTTGGAGAACTTGGAAGATTTTCCAAGACTTTTTCTCCTCTGGCAAAAATTAATTGAAGGCAGTCAGATGCTTAAAGAGTGTCAGGCAAGGACAAATGGATGCACTGGCAAACAGCAGAGTAGCAGACTGCCTTACACTTAGGAAACACTTGTTCATGCTGAATATGACCAGTAACAGCTATGCCTTGAGCCTGAAAGTTTTTTGGTCAATAAAATGGAAATACATAAATAAATGAAGTATCTATTGTTTTTAATTTTTCTCAGACATTATATGTGTACCTATTAACTTCTGCAAATGCCATTGGGAAATTTAAGTTAGGCATTTCTAAAGGTGTAATGGATCTCTGTGACCTATTAGTGCCGATAAGAAGCACATAGGAAAAAACCCCATGAACATTGGTTAACATGAAGCCCTGGGAAAATAAAGTTAGAATCAGTGCTACTTGATAAAGATTAATCTCCCTGTTAGTTTAAGCATTCTTTGATTCACAGCGTGCCAACTGCACAGACAATTCCTTTTAATTCAGGCCTTTGCTAGTGGAAGATGTTACAAATACCAAGATGTAATTTGCCAGCCCCAGGTTCCTGCCATGTGATCTTCCAGCTCTGGGTTGAGCTCCTGGGGTTTTAAATATCCTCTGGGCAAAGTGACGAGGTTCATTACGTGCACTGAGCTGAAACTGCATGAATAAAGCACAGTCTTTAATGTTGTAGAGTGGTGTGCTTATCTATTTTGACAAATTTAGTTGAATCTTAATTATTTATATAGCTCCAGAATGTAAAGTGATTCAGTTTTGCAAAAATTATTGCTTTTGTAGTGTGAGACTGAACACATCATTGTGCCGCTGGGGAGTCATTGTGCTGCTGGGGAGTCATTGTGCTGTCAAAGGACAAATTAGGACCTGCCACCAACAAGCCAGCAATTGCTCCTTGTTTCCGCTGGGTGGTCTTTTAGTTTTAAAACTCAAGTTTTAGCATAGAAAAATCACCTTTCGAATCTTATTTCATCGGGCATTTTTGCAATGCATGAGACATTTTAATTATTCACTTAATAGTTACCATGCTATGGTTATTTCTGTGTGTGTGAATGAGCATGAGTGGAGGAAAGCAATGCAGTGCTGAGGGATTCCTGTATCAGTGTGTGTTAGTGTCCTGCTGCTGGTGGGTTCTGTGGCATTATTGGAAGTCAGGATGAGCTGAGTGAGCATTTCTTCTGGTGCTTTTTTGCAGAGGTTTGCTAGGCTTTGAGTGTTTCTCCTGGGAATGAAAATAAGGACTGGGCAAGGAGAGTTCTGCACTATAAAACAGCAGTTCCTTATTATGTTCGAAAACTCTAATGTGACAGAAAATCTCTCTGGTAGCTTCGTGCCAAGCTTTTAATGTTGATGAGAAGCAGTTATGTGCAATGTTAAATTTGGAGCAGATCACTGGCTTATAGTGGTCAGATGCCCAGAATCTGCTTTTGGATTCTGTCTGATGCTATGGCTCAGTGTAGAGTAGTTTAGCTACAGCGAGGAAAATCCATAGTTATGAAGCTTTGGTATATGTGTGCACATAGGCAATTCTCAGACAGACTTGCTGCTTGATTACAGAACTTGCCTTTAACTTCCAGTATTTTATTTAATTTTCTGAATTATTTATCTTGAAGTCTCCATGTACAGAACATTGTATCATTGAGGTCATTGGAGATATAGGTGTTCAACTGCCCTGAGCAGACAGAGCTGAGATACATTTTCTGAGGTTTTGCTTGTTTCTGAGCCCCCCTTCCTATCCTAACTAAATCATTCTTCAGAAGTTGAACTTTATTTTGTTATTCTGTCAAGCAACACTTTTGTAAAATAAATAACATGTATTTAAGTTTTCCTTTTCAAGAGCAAATCAACTGAAGCTGATAAGCAGTCCTCTATTATCTGGCCTCAAATTCTTGATCTTGGTTTGAGTACAGAAATGTTTATCAACATATACCAAACCACTCCGTCTAATGGGATTCTCACTTCTTCCAGCTGGTTAGGTCATTCAGGTATGCCAGGTTTCATGAAAGAGTCTTTATTAATGTGAAACTTGACTAAACTTCTTGGTTTATTCTTCAATAGGTCTTGCTTTTCAAGTTCTACCACAATTTATTGAGCAAATCTTGATGCTCCTTCCTAACATTTCATTATCCTTCATGTACATCTGGACATCTCTGAAATGCTGGAGTAAACAAACAAACCCCAGGATATTTTATTTTTATTATTACATATGTATTGAATTGATTTCCTTCTGGTGCTTCTGATATTTAAACAATAACATAGATTAACTGTGGCTTCTGTTTAACTGTTGAACCACAAAATACAGATGAAGATGTTTACAAGTTTTTCCCTGGAGATGCTTTTGCTTTGTTAACATTAAGTTAAGGTTTGATTCTGCCGTGATCAGCACCTTGATTGATATTTAGAAGCATAACATAGTACTATTTTAAAATGAACTTCTCTTTTTCATTATTAAATTTGCATAGGGCAAACTTAATTCATTGAAGAATAAATACATTTCTAGTTCAGTTTGCTAATGTAGCATATGCGAAATTCTGTGATAGCTGTTCTTGGTAGTAATCTTCTAATTTTGGTTGCAGCCCTGGCTATTACTGGAGGCTTGACCTCTTGTGGCTGTCTGGACCAAAGATTGTAATCTTCCCAGAATATGGGTGAACACAAGAGATGACATCTTTTCGGTGCATGAAATTGTTCATTCATCCAGGAAGCTCCATGGGCTGCTAGAACTGCCATGAGGACATTTGACCTGGAGTTGTCCTTCAAACGCTGAAGCTCTTCCAAAGTTTTCTTCCATCTAGTTTTGCTGGCGAAGTCTCAGAAAGCACTGAGCATTTTTCAGCCACTTTTACTGTAAAGCAGGCCATACCTTATGTTCAGAGGTAATGGGGTGCAGTGGATAGGACACAGAGGAGCAGAGAAGCTGCTCCAGGGCAGGGTCCTCTCTAGTTTCTGAAAATGGAGCTCCTTCTCTGCAGTCACAAATGTGGCCCCCAAAACTGATAAGTTAGTGAAAACTTGGTCCAAGTGAGGTCTGTAAACATTTTGTACTGTAGAAAGAGGGTTCACTGGTTCAGTTACCTGTGGTTTCTCCTCACAAGTCTGTCATGCTTCCAGAACAAACAGGTAAGGGACTTAAGGAAGGATATGCTATACCCGTCTGTGGTTTAATGCAGATATGCACAGTACAACCTCAGATACACAGCAAAGGGTCGGAAACAGCTAAATTCAAGGTAGGTGGATGAGTCCAACTGCGTACTTCATGGTTGGGTTTATTTCAGCCTAAGGCCGTCATGCACACAGTTTCAGCTGGTCAGACACGGTGTTTCTCCACTGGCTGCAGTTTGTTCAGCAGCATTTTAGGCTTTTTGTTTGGCTCATGAAGGTTTTGGTATGCCTGCGCCATTTTTCAGCGCTTGGTTCTAGTTCAGCAAATCTCTTGTTGCAAGGTGGCTTCCAGTGAGAGCAATTCATTTATTTGACATCTCAGAATAAATGGAAATACTAATTTTTCTGGGTGCAGTGTGAAATGTAATGCATTCATTAGTGATGGACAGCCAGTGGCTGCTCTGACCCTCAGCCTAGGGAGCCAACCTCCAGGAGGGGCCCTAGCACAAGGACTGTCTCCTTGATGTTGCTGTATCACAGGTAAATAGTCTGAGATTTGCTTGTTACTAAAAATGCTTTGAATATCAGTTAATTGAATGGAGATTTAAATGTGCTGCTAATTTTTAATCTTTTGGCAATTAATTGTAATCCATCCTGTTTACACTTCCGCAGCCTAAGCAGGAACAGTTCTTTATAATCAATACACTGATTTGCTATTTTACCAAGGAGGGAGGCAAGGATTTGCTGCCTGCATGCTTTATGCTGGGACTCTATGAGCCTGTATCAAAAGGAGTCTTGAAACTAGAGTAGCTTTGCAGTTAAGCAGATTAACAGTGATTTCTTCTCTTCAGTCTGGCAGCAGGTGTTTGTAACTGACTCTGCACTTTGCAAGATGATACTTCATCGAACAAATGCACTGTCAAAGTTAATTACTTACGTTTTATTTTGCGATTCACCTCCATGATGACATCCTGCCAGTAGTTAAATGTGCTCAAAAAAAGATTTTTTGTGCTCTAGCTGGTGGATTTTATGAATATGTGAAAATGAACTTTTGGAAAAGAGATATGAAGGGTTTATATTTGATTTTGCTTTATTGGTTGGTGCTGACAATGGAAATGCTATTTAAAGCTTTTGGAGATTTTGACCAAGCTGACAAGTTTCAGTAGTCTGTCAACTGTTTTCACCTAATAATGTCTCCTGCTTTTGTGGTGAAGCCATGAACATGTGGAAACCTCTGTCTGAGCAGTGACAGAACTGTCATCATCACAAGAGTGACCGTTGTTTCATGTATCACTTGTGATGATACAGAGGAAAATTGTTCTTAAGAACAATCAGTGGAGTCTGCCAGAGTGCTTATCTGTTATTCTGTGAAAGTATGTAAAAGAATTTGAGCTGAAGCAATGGCAGTGAATGAAGTTAAGGTGCTCATCTGCCTGCCAGATAACATTTCTTACAAAAACAACACACTGACTGTTTATTTCATAGCTGCCAAACTGCTTGGCAAGGGGTTCAAGAGCAAAACCTGCATATTCACAGCACTTTGGGCCATCTTTCTAAGGATGGGGACCTCATCAGCTCAAGGAGTGAGACAGATAATATCTCTAGAAAAATTCCCACCAATGAAGCAAGGTGATTTTTCACTTTCTGCCCCAGATACCAACTGAAGACAGCAGTCATTCAAATACTCAACAACAGTGCAAGAGATGGTAAATACATGGTAGCAATTATAAACACAATTGTAGCATTATAAGGATTACACTCTATATTGCTTATCTCTCAGCAAAACTTAAAAAGCAGTATGTAGAAATGCCTTCTTTTCAGATGGAGGATGTAGTACACGTCTACTGGGACAGGATAATTGGTTCATTTTCTTTAGAAGTCTGAAAAGGAGCTTATACTGATAATCATCATCATCTGAATTGCTGAATAATTGTGTTGTGCTTTTTATCTGCAGCTAAAATCAAATATGCTGTTTTACAGTTGTGAAATCTGGATTTTATGTGTCCTGACAACAAAGGCTCTTTGGTACTGCAAGCCCAGAGGTTATTCCTTGACAAAATAGCATCACATTGATGCAAGTAATGTCAAATGATAATAAGATTTTAGGGTGTCTTGTATGTTTTGGCTTCTTTCCATTTATTCCAGTGGCAGGGAACACCTAGGCTAGTAAATGCCTTACTAACAGAACAAGAGGATTCATTGACTGTTGGGTCCTTAGCTCTCTCAGGATCCCCAGATGGTGAAAGCAGATAGGCCGTTCCAAGATATGGCTGAGAGGGGCTGAATCACCTTTTCGAGATTCATGCTTCACCCTGATGATTACCTAGAGATAAGGGAGGCTAGCCATGTTAATCATCAAGGGTAGTCACACCTTTCTCTTTGTAGTGGGGCATTACACCTACATCCAAAATCTGAACTTTCTTTTTATTTGTATTCTTAATCAGCAAGTTCATACTCTACCATGGGAAGAAAACTGGTTGGGGAAAGAGTGGTTACAGGACCTCCAAATCTGTGAGGGAAATAAACTGGGCTGTATGGTGAATCTCAGCAACTTGTTGCTGCTTCTGGCAAGTATCCTCAGTCAAGTGGACAGCTTCTTACCACTTTGTTTTTTAATGGGGTGGCCACATCCTCCCTATTTACCCCCCACCACCTTCATCCCTTGCAAGACTGCTGTTGACTGTGTAACCCACAATTACCAGAAGCAAAGACCCATCATTACATTTCCATCTCACTGTGCAAATACTAATTTTAAAATTCAGGAAGTCCTTGTGTTGCTGCCTAACTGCATTCTTTGGGAAGGAAGCAGAGAGGCAGGGGTTAAAATCTAGGTGACTGATGCTGCCATATTGACAAGCTTGGTTTCTCTACTAGTAAATTTCAAAGTGCAATCCAACTGTATCCTCCTGCCTCCCCCATGACAGTGAAGTAACATTCATGAAGATCAACATTTGGTAAGAAATAATGGAGCTTTTCCAAAACAACATGCAAATTTTGTAGCACCATTTATAGATCCTAGCAGGTCAATTGTCTTGCCATTAAAATACCAAGTCAACACCTTGCAGTTAAAGTGAATGCTTTCTCGGTGAAGTTGAGCATTGATTTCTCCATGAACTTAATTTTACTTTTTTACAAAAAACTTCCTTTACAGATCTGTCCCTTGTCAACATACGGCTATAATTAGTTGTTTAGTCAGAATTGATGGATGGATAGCTTCAACCAAGCTTCAAGAAGCTTCAACCTTGTAACTAAGGTCAGAATCTGGATTGATATGTGGTTATTACAAGATGCATATAATTGTAGAAATCTTATAGCAGACTAAACATGACAGCACTAAACATGCGTGCTTCACTTTCTGTCCCGTTGTGGCATGAAACAGAAATTCCCAAAAACATGGACCTTCAAGTTCTGCAGTATTTAAACTGAAAAAGTAAAGCATGCATTTTAAATTGATTATTATCTAAGAGAGGAAGTGATATTTTTCTTGTTGGTATATTCCGTAGGGTTTTTTTGTTTTATTTTGTTTTGTTTCATTAAAAATACTTAGGAATGCTATCAATCCTATCAAGTCTGTGAGATACTACTTTTGCCTGTGGATGCAAGCTTCATACCTAAGAGCTCCATAACTTGCAATAGTAATAAAAGGATAATTGTAGAAGGTGACTAAGCAGGGAACCAGGTGGGACAGAGTAGTCTTTCCTGAGCTTGGCATCTGAGGAGTTTTTGTTGTTTGTTTGGTTTTAATTATAATTGCAGGTCTAAACTTACTATTGACCTAAGTATATATGTTCTCTGAAAATCAGTGAAAGGGAGTTTCTTTTGGATTTTTTTCAGTGATGAGTTTTCTCCAAGACTAAAAACCAGCAAACAAAGCAATCCAGACCAGAACAATAGTGTGGCTGGAGCAGTTGGTAGAGTTCTGTCATCAGCAGGTAGAATATTATTTTCCTTTGGGGTGTAGGCATGGAATAAGAGTAAACTACTTTATTTTTCCGTTGTGATAAATTTTCGGGAAGACCTGGGCTCCTGGAACTTCTTTTTTCACAGTCAGCTTTTGGGATCTATGGTAAATTTAGCAATCAGGAAGTGGAGTCATCCTTCCTGACTTATGATGAAGTGCAAATATCAGCTCTTTATTCTCCTGAAGGTCATAGAATGTGAGAATTGCTATGAATGTTGTCTTCTCACACCAAGAAGAATACATGGAGTGTTTTCAACTGAAAGGCCACGGGGTTCACAAGACACATTATCTCAATACAGCGTAACAGTTGTTACAGTTGTTTGTCTTTGGACAACTGTATGCCTCACATGGTCTCTTAATATTTTGAACACAAATAGATTTTATCACCTGTGAGTAATATGATGGTATTTATTTTTTCTCTTATTAGCATAGACCATATAATTATTTAGTGCTTTTAGTTATGTTCTGGTTAATATTTCAGGTTCAAACTTGCTAACCTGAAGAAAATGGAAGAATCCTGGTATGAAGATTTGCTATCCATGCAGGATATGAGAGAGTCACAGTCAGCACTGGTATACCAGTGTGAAACTGGTATCAGAAGTCTTCATATACGACAGTACTTCAGAAGATCGCAATGTTTAGAATAAGAAATAAGGGCAGTATATCTAGTAAGATCTGCTAGATAAATGTTGAGTTCTTAAAGGTTGCTGGTGAACAATCTACTTAAGCTTAATACCTGTGACCTCTTTGACAACAAAATCTGTTCTAGGAGGATCAGATATTCAGCTCTCTTCGGTAGAAGCAGCAAAGTTCAGTGGTAATTGGTCACTGTGTACATGTCTGGCATTTCCTTCTATTCAAGGAAAATTGTATGGTACACATTTACTCTCAGGACAATCCATCAAGAGGCCTGTGTAAGCCAAGGAGTGTATGTTCATGTCAAATATTTCACCCATAATACTTACTTTTTCATCCTGAAGCTTAAGTGTAGCACAAAGGGGATATGTGTGGGTGTGTAGGGGAAGAGAAAGCTTTCCTAGCTGAGACCCACATGTCTGGAATTCTCTCTCCATAATCATCAGCTGACCGAGTAAATATCCTGTGTGGGATCCTTCACAGGAAAGCTCAAGATCTCTTCCTTTTCTTTTTATCATAGTTTCCCTATAGTTGTTATTTTGTGAGGTTTTGAGATAAGGGAAAAAGGGGACAATTTTTTTCTGTTCTGAGTGTTTCAAAAGCCACTAAGGCCCCCTAACATACTTATTTTTGCTATGCAGTTTGATTAGTTGTTGATGAGATTCTAGCCAGTAGTTACTGAGGAAAGAGGAGCTTTCCAAGAAAGGCTGCTGTTAACTATTTGAAGGAAACTACAGCAGTCTGAATCTTTGCTAAGGTTTGAACAGCCATCTTAGTCATGTCTCTTGCATTCTGGTTCCCTGAGGACATCTGGAGAGTGTCAGTTGATCAGCTGGTGATGTCCTCCACTTCTGCTGACGTAAACCTGGAGTATAGTTGCTGAAGTTGCTGCAGTTTTGTGCAGTCTATGCTATTTATATTCCTCTTCTAATCTCTCTTCCATGTATATTTGCTTTGAGAAGGAACACAAAGAGAAGAAAACCTTATTCTTCTAATGTTTTCTAGTCTGTTGTATGAATGACATTAAGACTTGGGGTTTATCTACTGAAATGGGGTTGGCTAGGTTGTTTTTCCTCTTGTGATTAAGTGGCAAGGTGAGTGTGTATTGCCAAGAGCATAGCTGCAACACAGACAGACTAAGATTTCTGTTTTGCAGTCAGGCCAGACCTATTTTTGGTGGCTTTGGCTTGGTCATGTTTCAGAAACCTCATTCCATAAGGGTTTTTCCTGCCTTCAAAACCTCAGTTGTTTTAGCAGCAACAATAACAAATTATAAATATCTCCATCTGTAAGAGAACTAACAATCAAATTTAAAGGCTTGTGTTACCCAAGTCATAGAGAACAGTGTGCTCTAATGCTCTGCAAACATTGTCCAGAAACACCGCTTTTGGCCCTGTGGATTTTTCTACAGAGTACCTGTGGGTACAGAATTTCACAAAATAGCCATCCTTACAAGTAATGTAGAAGTAGAATTGATTCTAGGCTTGTTTCTAGGTTGCTTTTCTTGGTTTCCTTACAGATGGACAGGTAGCTTAAATATAAACTTAACATTTTACCTGCCATGGTAGAAATGAAGAATAGACTGTACCACCATTTATAGTTTGCTTCCAAAACTAGTCCACAATTAACTCTGTAGTTCTATAGCTAGCCTTTATCATAACCTCAGTTACATGTTATAAGGTGACTTAAGCTCTCAATAGTTTATTTTCTGTTCTTCACTTTAGCCTGAAGTGAAACCATATTTGTTTACGAGGCTGGAAGAAGAGAAGTTACAGACCCCACCTCAGCTTCTGACTTGGGGCACAGAACCCTTCCAAGGGCTTAAAATCAAAGGCCTTCAAACTTAAAACCTGTCAATCTGATGTTCCTCCATAATTAAAAAAAAAAAAAAAAAAAAAAAAGGGGGAGGGGAAGAAATGTTTTGATTTTCCTGTGTAGAAATGACAGCTACAGTAAAGTAGTTGGTGCGGAAGAAACAGAGATGAGGTATACTTCATATTAGAATAATTATTTTAAAAATACAGCAAAAGCTACTTAATTCTGGAGTTCCGTTTTCGTTGTTTTTTACTGCCTAATGAATCAGAAAGTAAATGTGTAATTTTATTGAAAATGTAAAGTAAATCCAGATGTTCATATACAGTAATGTCACCAGAATCTACTAGGAGTGTGTTGCCCTGTTAGATTTATTCCTCTGAACACAACCAAACAACTCATGCTGAGTAAGACTGGGGCTTCCGTTCAAACAGCAGTGGTAAGACTGTGGGTCTGGAATCTCCTGTATGAAGGGAAAATTTTAAGACTAACACACATAAAGTCTGTGGAAACATAATACACTGGGCTCTTTGTGCTTTAGAATCATGCAACCATTTTCTTTGAGGATTTTATTGTGCTGCATTTGCAACTGTACTAAGGAAATAATTAACTTTATCTCAAAGTGAACCAAAATAGTAGCTAGGGAGAGTTGTGACTGCGGAAAAATTTTTATTGAGATTCCACTTGGATGGGGTGTATGTTTGGCTTTTAACCCTATGGTCAGGTTGTAGTAGCAGCCTGAGAGTCCTCCAAACTGGAGACTTCTGTCAAAAGGAAACTGATTCTCTGCTTGAAGGGGAGACTGAGTTATTGAACCTGGAGCTTCACTAAAGTTCCTCCGTTATGTTTTCTGGGCCAGATTTTCATGCCCATCTCTGTTCGCGCAGAGCATGTTTGCAGGGACGGCTTTCTGTGACATACTCTGGCCAAAGGCCTGATGCTGAGCAGTGAGTAGCTCTCTGGTTAGTCTTAGGCCATGCCAGTCCTGCTCCTTCAAGAGCCCCCATCTGCATCAAGCACTGACAGGGAAAGTTAAGTCTTTCATCCTAGCATGGTTTAAAGTGTTTGAAAATGAAGTACTTTATGTTTAATCAATTTAAGCCCCATGGATTAAAGAAGGAGTAAGAGAAGTCTTATCATCTTGAGGATATGTGATGATGAAGTGAAACATCTGGCATAATCTGTTATTTGTAACTTCTGGTTCCTCTGACCCCTGTGATTTTTTGTGGAAAGTGTATGTTTATTAAATCATTAGAAACATTACAGTAAGTGAAGTCACTGGGGTGGAAATAGAGGTGTGGGGAACTGCTCAGACACTCTTTTTCCATTCTTGTCTACAGCTCCAGTTTGGTTCCTTGATTGTGTGCATCAGTGCGGTCTTTAATTAGATTGCCATATCCTTTTTTTTATTCTGAGGTGGGATTGAAGATCAGCTCTCCCATGACTGCTATGATCCCAAAGCGGTTGTTTTGTCTGAGACAGTAGTGAAAACTGTATTTATTTATTCTGTATTATTGTCTGAATCACATATTTTGTCCATATACATGTATAAATAATGTCCAGACTAAACCACTTTCCACACAGAAAAATTCCAATAAGTCACAAGCAAAAACCCCCAAAAAACCCTTATTGAGATAAGGAGTTTTCAATAACCAGACAAATTATAGGACATGATCCTGTAATGTATCAGAGTATATTGACAGACTTTGCAATCTCCTTTCCTCTTGTGGGGCCTGAGTGGGGAGCTGGCACAGCGGGGTAAGGGGATACAGCTATGTCTCCCTGTGGTAATTAGCAGATAGGTGGGGCTCAGGTAAACAGTGAGATGTTGAGATGTGTCTGGGCAATTCAAGGCTCATGGGAACCTATCACATAGCTGCCTGACTTCCTCTTATTCCCATTCGCTTCATAATGCTAGACCCCATTTAGAGCATACTGTGCCACACCTGCTGGCAAGATCTTTGTGAATATTTCTGTTTTGTATTCGAGCAGTGTCTATGCCATAAATGTTAATTCTCATAGAGACTTGTATGAGCCATGCAAGGGGCATTGCCCTAATGATAAAGCTGATATTCAAAACACAGAGAAATTAAAGTCAAAGTTCTCTGGTAACTGACGTACCAGGTATTAGATGCCTAATACTATACACTATGTTCAAAGCATGGCTCCCCCCTCTATGACTGCATTGGTAGCTCTGTATGCTGAGCATTTTTAAGCCAAACTGAAGGGTCTCCTGTGAATGCCTGGAGTTAGAACTTCTGAAGTTTCTGTCTTGGATGAATGTCCTGTACCCCATGGGGGCTGTGTCCGAGATGGGCACACAACTTCCTTGGCCAGCAGTTGCCTGAAGCAAGAACACTCAACCTCAGTGCAATTTTCCCTGCAACTGCATCTTCTGACTGCTCATCATTCTTATTTCCAGGGAACAAATAGAATCACCAGATATGTCTGTGAAAGGTTCATTATACATAGCACAGATAAAATCTGTACAAGTACAATTAAGTTCTGTTCTACAGTTAAGTGTTCTGCTCTGAGTGCATAGATTCTGACTAGTACAAAGTCTTATATATTGTCTGCATTTCACAATGAGTGTAAAAGCTGACTATAGTCGCATCCCAGAAGACCTCAAATCTTGCTGGAAAGCACTGAGTATGATTTTCAAAAGGAAAATTTCTTTTTCTTGTTAAATCAGGCAGAAGGACTTTTCATGTTTCTTGAAAATGATAGAATTGATTCTGATTCAATCTGAACTGCAAAAGTATGTAGGTTGAGGAAGAACCCAATATGGAAAATGTAGCTTAAGTCTTTGGCAACTGAGGGAAGAGTATTAAAAGGGAGATATGCTGGCTTACTTTCTAGCTACATAGCATGGCTGTTTGCCTTACAGTACCAGACAAAACTTGTCTCTGTTTAGAATCTAGAAAATGGTGGAGTCAAGCCAAGAACATCAAAGGACATTTCTCATAGTGCACCAGCAGCAGTGTGAAAAACCAGAATTAAGTGATAGCAGAACAGAAGGAGGCAGAAAACTTAGATCAAAATAGAGCCTGAACAAAAGCTCCAGGCTTATAGTAGGAATAAGTTGAATTAATTGTGTCCTAAAGATGAGCTTCTTGCAATTTAATTATTTTAAAGTTCCTTAGGCAGTATGATGAACAAAAGATCAGTGTTTTGATGTTAGAGATATAGTCCATCGTTTTCAGATATTTTTGTACAAGAAGTCTCATTCTAAGTTTACTCTAGGTCTAAAAGGTGATTTGACCCCGATCAATAGTGTTATTTTTTCTTCTGCTTCTGGTTCTTGCCCAAATCAAACATTTTTTACTTGACAGATTACACAAGAAACAGAAGATGACTCTCCTTCATCAGTAAACAGAAGCCTTGTTTCTTTCGCTCAGCATGCCTTTCACTACCCCTGTTTTTCTTGCAGCATTTAAGTAATTGGTAATTATGTTGCCCCTGTTCCCCTTATGTCCCAAGATTCTTTCTGCTGTGGTCAGGTCTTTCCTGCCTCGTTTTGGAAAACAGGACTATGACTTCATCATATTGTGCAATAAAGTTTAAATTAGTGCAGGAAAAGACTGTACAAAATAACATTTTTTAGTTCTGTAGTAAGCTTCATAAACTGAAACAGAAATAGAGGCCATTGATCTAAAAAGTAGTATATTTGCAAAACAGTCTACATAACTGCTTTAAAAAATAAGTATCTATCTTAAAATTAATTGCTTGGTGTGTAGATTGGGTGCATATATCTTTTTCTTTTTTGGCAAATTAATGTTCATTATCTTACAGTATAATTCAAAGCATGCTGTGAACAGAGCTATGTTTGCATGCTTCATCTGGGTAGAATGTTTTGTTTGTTTGGGTTTCCATCACCACTACCACCAAAAGGAAGACCTTTGCTTTACAGTTGTAGTGAACAATAAAGCATTTATCCAATTCTCATGCAAGTATGGAAAAGTCCTTTCTTAAGTTGTCTAACAAGGGCCACTATAAAATCCCTAAAAAAGGTGGGCGTTACAACCTGCTCTTAGGAAAGGGTAAACCAATTCAAAAGTTTGAGTTACTTTCATGTGATTGCACCACAAGTCAGTCTGCTTCTTGAATGCAACCTGAAATGTACTTCCAAAAATTATAATTGTTTTCTTTTTCAGGAATCCATTTTAGCTCTAAATTTACAAAGAAAATTCACTTGTTTTAGGGTCAAACTCATTTTCAGATTTATGATCTTTACATAAAAATCCCGTACTGACATTTTGCACAAGTGACTGTCCTTTAGCAGTTGTACTAGTAAGATAGAAACTGATGATCTGATAGATTATGAAAATCTTATTTCTGGTTATAACAAATGATCCTTGAAGTGGTGTAGAAGTAACTCTTCTTTCAGTGTTTTGGAAGAAATTGTTCACTAATTCTCCTTTAGAATGAGAAAAATGTTATTTGCATATAAGTTCTATTTATTTCCGTTCTTATGCTATCATCTTCACTCTTGAGGGCCCAAGGGTGTGGGAGCAGCCTCAGGTGAGCCTGGTCACAGCTATTTAAGGCATATTAGTGTGCTCAGGGCCCTGACAGACTGGGGCTATTCTGTAATGCACCCCAGAATATTTAAAGGAAATTGCTTTGCATTATTTCTTTGTTATCTTGAGTGCACCTTCCTCCACAATGGAGCCACCAGTATATGGAAATAGCATAGATAAGACATTCTTCTTCTTTTAATATACTTAATAAAGCCCCTCCTCCCCAAAGCCAAGTAACCATCACATTTTACACATCTTTGTGGTGCGTTTTCATTAAAGTCTGTTTTTGCTAACATATTGCTTAAACATCACAAATAGAAAAACCTGATATAGATATGGTGTTTCATTGTGAGTTGAAGATGATTTATGAAAGCCAAATTCTGTAGTCTGCAGAGCACTGGCAGGGCAAACACTAAAATTTTTGTTTAGTCTGGATGCTTCTTGTTTCTTAAAGACCCCTTGAAATCTGTGAGGGAGGTACACATGCGGAGGAAAATGTAGAATTGCTGTCATCTTACAGTGGGCTGGTGTGAGGAAGGACAGGGAGGAAGAGTCTTGACTCCTGTATCTGAAGATAGCCTCACAAAGCTGAAGGGAAGAGTGTTCTGTGCTATGAAGCTAAGACACTAACTGTGGCCTTGAGAAATGTAGTGAACAAACACAGGGAATAGGAGAAACTCCTGTTTCTCTTGATAAGAAGCTTCAAGTTGAGTTGTGAGCAGCTGAAGTGAAAAACTGAGCTTATTGATGGATAAATGCTCTCCATGAGTAGGTCAAAGCCTTCTGTAAACACATTCACATTTCTGTAGATGTGAGCCAAGCAGTTTCATGTTTTTCTTGTGCTTGAAATTGAAGCTTTATATGAAATCCCATGTGTCATTTTCTTATCTTTTGGTGGCTGGCCTGCCTATCCTTGTATGGTAATGGCAGTGCAGTGAGTTTAAAATAATGTCGGTGTTTGACTGGTACAAACATACTTCAGTTTACACCCCACCTTCATGATGCTGTAAAGTCATGAACCTGATTGATAGAAACTTGTGAATAAACATTCAGTGGAGAACTACTATAAAAAAGCAGTGTGGAATTGGAAAAAGGGTGTTGCAGGAAGCCCTGAGCAGCTTCTGGGGTAAAGAAGAATATCCTAACAACTTGCCAGGGGCTAAGTTTCTGATTCAGTGAGATAATTTAGTACATATCTTGTATGGCAGTTTATGTTCTTGAGGTTAATGGAGAACCTACACTGATGTCAGAATTCTTTAACTGAATGAAAGTCAAAATGATGTCTTTTCCATACTGCTAAGTGTTAAAATACAATGATTCATTTTTTTTATCTGTGAAGTTTTGCTGGTTTATTACTTTTAATGAGTTGACTCTACATTTGGATGAGTACCTGACTTGGCGATGAGTTGAGGAGTATATTATGTTCATTTTTTTCCAACTTCTCTGTTTTTCCTCCTTTATACTGTGAAATTCTCAAAATCATAATTGTCAAAAGCAGGGATTCATGCTGGGAACATGGATTGCCAGTCATGAAACTCTTCTTAAAGTGTTACAAGATTGCTCTTTATCATACGAACAGAAATTTACTCTGTTCTTTACCTAACTGGGGTTTCCAAGGCCCTCGGTGATATTTGTTGTGCTTGTAGGGACAGCTCACAACAGCTACGTTCTGTCACCGTAGGTGCCTTAAAAAAGATGCCAGCTTTCTCATTACAGTGTTCTACAGTGAGCTGGAAAGCTGCTGTTCAGAAATAGCGCTGTAATTATCCTGTTATCTTGCACTATCACCAATGACTAACTGTCTGAAACTCCTTCCCTGGAAAATACTGTTCCATTGACATCAAAAGACCCATGCTATAAGGGTAATACTCATGGTGATTTCTGTCCTCCTGACTTGATTCTAGATTTCCAGAACTTTCTTAACTTTATGGAAAAGAATGGAAAAAGCTGCAGTGCAAAACACTTCATATGCAGAGCAGTCTCCCTGATCCTGTGAACCCCACGCAATGTGATGAATCGCGCAGTGGCATTGAAAAGCTCATAGTTTAATGGAAGTTTGTGTCTTAATATTTTACTGGCTTTTATCTTGGGGTGATCTGACTGGGTGCTTCTTCTCCAGAACTGAGCCCAGTTCCTGGTGATGTCCTGTTTTTCATGCTACTCTATCTGTTTTGTGTTTTAGTATGTGGCACATTCCTTGGTTCCTGTTGGCTCTAGGCACCTGGCCCTGCACATCAGATGTGCTTAGCCGAGAGAAAAAGTAACTTCTTGTGTGGTGTTGGGAGCAAACAGTTTAGGAGAGTGAGGTTTCAGTATGGTGAATAGTTTTTGTGTAGGAAAGAAGTCAAGTACTTTATGTTCTCAGATCTGTTCTGCTGAAAAGCAATGATAGTTTTTGTTTGAACTATCATGATTAAACTGTTAAAACTAGAGAGAGTTTTTTATTCTGAAAAACAAATACACAGGATGAGAAGTAAAAAAAAAAAAGTATTCTTTACATTGCACTACTTGTAATCTCTATTTCTTGTTTTGAAAATGCTGCCTAAAATAATTCTGGTTGGGATTCTGAAAGCATAGTCACATTTTCTAAGTCTCCCATTTTATTATGTACTGCAGAGTTTTCCACTTCATTGCGAATAGTGTAACTGCAGTGAAAAATGCTAGAGGTGCTTCCTTCCAATGGCCTTTGTTTTTTCTTCCTCATTCAACATTCAGAGTTGAGTGAATCTCTGCTATTTTTTAAGGTTCTTGAAGAGCTTTGAATGTTTATAAAGTTATTTGTAGGTAACAGCTGTTTTCAGCTCAATAAACTATTTCTCCCCTCCTCCTAACTACTATCTTAAATTTAATTTAAAGTAAGTAAAGCTGTCTATGTTCCAGTCACACTGCTGGACTGTGAAGGGGGTACATATAGAAGTATGTTAGGCAAAAGCCACAGAACACACAAATTAGTTTTGGTTTACAGATGTTCAATGCATGTTGTTTGTATTTGAATGAAGGACTAGAACCTTACAAATTTCTCAGTTAAAGCCTTCATTCTGGCTCCATATTGATAGTTTGGAAATACTGGTCAACAGCTTCTTACTATTGCAGAGTAAAATAGCTCACTTTGGGATTTTCTGTTTGTAAAAACTCTTTCTGTGTTAGGAAGCAATCAATTTTGTAGCACTCTAGCTGTCTTCTCATAGTGTTCTACCGTGTGACTGCAACCTTTTAAATTGTCATTCACTAAAGTCGAATGGGAGTCATGAGGTATAGTAAATCCCAGATGTACACATTGTTGACTACTTTGTGTTGAAGCATTGCCCACCAGATTTGACCTTGCAGTTTTACATGTAAGAATGCTATCTCTGGAAACCCTTTCCTTGATGCATGTAATCAATTCGCACAATGTGGTTAGAGAGTGCATAACCCTGATGCATATGCCAACACATGGTCTTAGATGAACTTGTCAGAAAGTAAAGAATTTCAATTTTGGATTATTTTTTTTTTTCTTATTATGGTGTTAAGAGAATAACTGACATTTAGAACTGACACCACTGTTTTCTGTTGTTTGTCTTCTGTGTGGATATATAACATCTTTAAGAAGGTATCTGTCTGTGCATTATGAAAGAAAGTAACCTATAAATCATGTGCTTTTTAAAGAATTACTTTTCCTTGAAAAACTGTAGGATTACTTCTTGGTGTAGCATTTATTCTAGGTGAGTAAGTGATGATACCTTCAAATGCTGTCACTGTGAATAAGTTGGAATCTGCAGAAACAGTGCTTAGCACATTCACAAATTATATTTATCAACAGCCTAAAGAAAAGCCAATTTAATTGCAGTAGATGTCTAGTTCAGGATGACAGACTGCAGAAGTTTGGCTTAAAATGATAGATAGCTTCTTGCAGAATAAACCTCTCTCTGATTCATTTTAGATATTTCAGGGTTTTATCTTTGGGCGCAGAAAAACAGGTTTTTGCTGTGCCAAAATTTATCAAACTGAACAAGATGTGGGTTTCTATGGTATCTGACTTATAGATGATGATGTATTGGACTGGGATTTCAGGTGTGGTAACCTGATTTTTAATTCACTTGGCACTTGAATCCAGCTGATCATCCTTTACATGAAAATACAGAATTTTCTACTTCATACTATCTGCTTGATAGTGTCAATGATTTATTTTGCCTTCTTAACAACCTCTTTACATTAAAAAAGGTAGCTTAAGTTTTGAGGTTGCTTTAACCACAAAGGCTGGTACTGCTCATTAAGCTGAAAATGAGTAGAAGCCATTTTGAAAAGAAAAGCAAACCTTTGATAAATTATTTCAAAAGCAGTGTAGGAACCATGAAGCTGTGTTCTGCAATCTCAGCAAAAGATGAGGAGAAGTTAATTGCTTGAATAGCTGCTTTGTAATCTGCAGCTGTTCAAAGCTGTATAACCTTTACCTGAGCTATACATCAATGCCTCTCCTGCATACTTGTGTTCTGCATATTGCTTGCAAGTACTTAACTGTGAGTCTGCTCAGCACAGCCACAGGTGACCAGGGCAGAAGCCTGTAAATCAGATTTGAGTTTTCTCAAATTGAGCATTCATGGAGCAAATTGGTTCTACTCAGTTTCCCCTCCTTCTGTTATCTTGGTGGCTCTGTCCTGACAGAGCTGATTGATTGCAGGATTGTGCTCTGGTTAGGTGAGTGGCAATTGAGCTGACAAAGCAGTGGTTTACACCTGCTGATAGGGAAGCTTGTTAGTCAAATCATAATGAGCTTCACTGAAGGAAAGGGATAGCAGTAAATCACAATTTCTTGTGCTGTACTTTTCTGTTTGGAAGTCATTGGAATACCCAGTCCATGTGTAAAGGAAAATAGGTTCTTTCTTTGTTTGTCTTAAAGTCAGATTTCAGATCACCTTTACTGTTACGGTGCTTTTCAGCATTACTAAAGTGATAATGGTGTTGATCACCTTCACTTTTTTTTCAGGGGATTGCAAACTACTTGCATAAAAACATTTCTATTTCTGTGGAAGTAGTATATGCCAGAGCCCTATATTTTTAATTTGATGCTCCTATTTTTTTGTTTATGATAGTGATGGGTATTCTGTCAATTTGAAATCATGTTGAAGGCTGGCGTAGCAATTAATGCTTGAAAGTTGAAAAAGGGAAATATCAGTATTTGTGACTAAACCCAGAAGTCTAAGAGTTTACCTACTTCAGCATGCATACCACTTCTCTGTACTTACATCCAGCCTAAAAATGAATAGCAGGGGTTAATGAAATCCCTGCAAGTAGGCTTTAGTAAGATCTGAACCTGTACAAATGCTCCATTTGCCAGGCAGACTGGCCAAGGCCTTAGCCATAACTTTAAATGCATTTAGAAATGCAAAACATGAGTTTTATACTGCAAGTGTTCATTCTCTGCTATGCTAGCTGCAACAGCTGAGCTGTGGAGAATCCCTAGGCAAACTCAGTATTGGACATATTCAAGGAGTGCTCCCTCTGTGCAAATGAAAATCAGAAAGGATTAAAATATGCAAAACAACAGGCTGAACCTGCATTTTTTTCAGAGCCGTTTTGGTAGCTGGAATGAGACAGTAATAGTCAATAGAATTTGTTAAGAGTATATTCCAATTTGGGAGATTGTAGGAAAAATAACGAATCAAATGTAAATCCGATTGCAGTTCCTGAACTTAAGTGTGCAGATTAGTTTCCTTCCAGACAGGTAGAAACTGACCCACTATCCCTGAAATTTCTAATTAGAGCTGCCAGTTATAGTATCAGTGCTGGTTCATCACTGAGACCCTCAAGTTGTGCTGTTGGTCAAGGCAGCAGAGTAACTTTGTCAGCTCATGGAGTGTGAGCGGGTACCATTTGGAGAGGATTTTCTCACCTGCCTAGCAGGTTTTAGGATGTATTCTGAGAAATGAGATTGCTGGTGTTTTAAGTTCAGCTCCTTACATGGTGGTAAGGAGTTGTACTTGAAATATGACCCAGCACCTTCCTGCTTTTCACTTCTTCAGGAGCCAGTCATGAATCTTTTTCCTTGGATTAAGGGGGGGGAAAAACACCTTGAAAAGAAAAAACAACACCTTGGAAAAAAAAAAAACCAACAAAACTAAAATAGCTCTGTGAGTGCCATTTCTGAAGAGAGGAGAGAAAACAGACAGATGCACTTTGTTGACCCTTCATTCTCTTTCCCCATGCTCTCCTCCCACAGCAGCTTAGATCATTAAGCTCCTGTATAATTAAAACTTGGTCCAAGTCACACTAATTCTGTTTACTGGCCACAGTGAAGGATATAAATATCTAATCACTTCCTTACACGGAGGCTGCTTCCTGCTGGTGGTTTGCAGTTGCAAGGGACTCGGTCCCTCAGTGAGCTCCTTTACAGCTGCTTGCTCTGTGTGAAGGAGCCTTACTCCAAAGTGGTCTGCCATGGTGGATTCATTTCCAAAAATGTCCTTCTATTTTCTCAAAGGCAATGATGTCATTTTCCCTAAACAAACTGAATAGAAAGGCTATTGTCAATGAAGACAAAAACTAGAATTAAATTTACAGAATTAAATTAAAAGAGGAAGAAAAGTCAGTCTTTTGAGCTTTTCCCAAGGGACTGCTTGTCCCAAGGGACTGTTCTAATAGGCAATTGAAGTCACAGTATCAAAAAGCCTGAGAGACAAATAGGTCCTGAGCATAAATCCACTGAAGTCGTAACAATGGTTAATAGGCAGCAACATAATTAATACAAAGTGTTCTCTCCTCAACATGGAACGCAAAATGTCTATCAGTAATCGTCAGAGCATGCGTAAGTTAAATGACGTTAACTGCCTGCAGTAAGATTTCATGGGCATCTGACACCCTTCTCTCTCTGTAGGAAGGAATAACTGGGAGACGGAAAATGAAGGAGAGGAAGAACCTTCCTAATTCACGTCATCATGGTCTTGTGAAGCTGTTATAAGCAGCAAGCTTGAAATATGTAGCTACTCCTGAGCTCTAGTAGGGTTGACATGGTTCTGACTGTCTGGGGAGGGAGAGATGTGCTGACAGTTGCACAGCATGCTTTCAGACTACCTGTGGAGGAAGTCTCAGAATTAAATGGCTAGTTTTCCCAAGACACTGAGCACCCAGAGCTCTCATATTTGCCTGCCGTGGGCTCAGTGGCTCCAAGAAGTTAGTCCACGAGATTCTGCTTCCTCTGTGCAAGAAGAAAGGGCAGAATTGCAAATCAAGTGAAACTAAATAGATGCACTGCCGTCACAGCCCTTCACCTTCAGTGGCAGTTTCAGGGATACCCACTGTTTTACTGAGTGCTTAGAGTAAATTATTTCTGTCTTTTCTCTCTCCTACTTATGAAAGATGAATGCTGCTGTAATCAAATAAGGTCTGACTGTATTTTGCTGATGTCTTACCTATGCAACTGGGTAAAGTGCCTAGGGGTGAAAGATACTAGTTACATGAACAAGACCTTTAAAGCTCTTTAATAAAATAATTGTCAAGTGATCATGACTAATGTAATGTCTGTCTGTACTGAAAAAGTGACACAAAATAAATCAGTCCTGTCAAGATGTACAGAGGCTTGCTGTGCTTTGGTGTTTGAAGTGAGTCTGCTTTCATTTGGAGTGTTTTAAAAACACTTCCCTAAGCTATGTGGGGATGAAGGCTAATAGTTATACACTTAGTCTGTGGCATTTGATATGTACTGATGCTCCAATTTTGTAGAAGCATTGGCTTTTTCTAGTTTTAGTTACCTGGGACATTAATGACAAAAGTAGCTTTAAAGTAGTAGCCATATTAATGATACCTTGAAATTTATAAAAAGCTCTCTGGGATACAAGCTGGAGACATGTCTATTTGAACAGAACCTGTGCGAAGTAAAAGGAATTTAACAAAACTGAATTTAAAACACATACCTGTTTTGGTTTAACTCACTCTTTCTGCAACAGATTGATATTGACCTAAAGGTGTCTCTGCATTTAATTTCTGGCTAATGTTGTTTTTTTGTAGAATCAATGATTGAAATGATTTTGTTTGAATGTGGACCTCTTAGTAAGCATCAGAATTGTTTTGTCTTGTTCTCCTATATTCTGTGCCTTTGCGTGGCTCCCTACATTTCTACAGTCTGTTCATCACCTACAAGGCAATTTAACATCTGTCGTGTTTTTTTCTCCCACCTTGTTGAGGCAGAAATGCAGCAGATTGCCCTGTGGGTGCTTTCTTTTCCACTTATTTGTAATTATTACATGCAGTTTTCTAGAAGAGAAAAAGCAAAGGGCTGGGGATGAGGTTTGTGTCAGGTATTTATTTAACAGACTGAATGTGAGACTTTCTCTTCTACACAGCCAGCAATTCTTCCTCCCTGGCCCCCTCCTTCCTCTCCCTGGGAGATAACCGTGAAGTTAGAAATGAAGAGTGACCTACTCTAGCTGTCAGCCAGAAGTTGCAGAAGGTCCTTTAAAATAAGGCTGCTATGCTGAGGTGTGACTACTATTTTACCTACCTCAGCTTTGTTTCCACCAGCCTTCCCTCATCTTGTAATTGGTCTTCTCCAAAATCCTGAATCATTGGGTGTAGAAATAATCCTCTGTCAACAAAAAGCTGTGTGTCATCTGAGTATTGTTAGTAAGGATATGTTATCTGGTCAATTTATCTAACTGTTAAGCACCGGAAGATGCATGTTCACAGGGTGCAGTAGATCTAAGGTAGAGATAGAGTTCATCATCATAAGAAAGAGTTTAAGCTCTTCTAATACATTACCATAGGACCCTATTGCCTTAAACAGGGAAAAGAACTTCTGCTTAGTAGAGTAAGATGATACAAAATGGACCATAAGACAGAAAAATGTGCTTTGTTTTCCACCCACCAAGGAGAGAAGTTGCCACTAAAGAAACCTCTGAGAAAGTTGGTAAGGTTTCCACACAGGTTCTATTTTATGTTTGCTTGCTTGTATATTAAATAAATATTAAAGTTTCAAAAGCTTTACTTAAAAAATCCACTTTTTGAAGACAAGTACTTGATTCAGCCTTAGGCATGATGCCACAACTGTTATCTCCATAATTAACCATTGCACAACAACTGTGTAAGGACAGTAATTAGCCTTTTATATGTTTTTCCCTCATTTCAGAACTTTCAGGTTCTACATTTAGTTGTCTTAATGTGTTGTTTAATGGAAATAGAAGACAAAATGGTTCTATACAAATAACAAGAATTTTCAAGCTGCAAAGAATGGGAAAAGAAAAGTAAGAAGTTATTTTCTGAGCCTTTTTTAAAAAATTGTGCTTTCATTATATTAAAGGCATCATGCACAACCTCTGCAGAAGCACAAATGCTATTTCTGAGTCCCCATCACTTTAACCGATTCAGTATTAAATTCAGACTCAGAGAGAGTGATTTCCAGAGATGATGAACCTAAAATCCCTCTCCCTTATTTTCTCTAGCTTCTGTGGCAATTTAGACTACCCTGCATATGTAATACTGGTTGGAAATGGACACATACTTATAAAGTTATTTTTGAAAAAGCTGATTTTGGTTTAATTATATTTCTTAGCAAAATGAGAAATTTCTTCTGAAGATGAAAGAGTGAACTCAAGCCAAATGTGTTTGACTGGGGTCTTGGCACAGGAAGCCAACTGGCACACTTATTTGGGTGGTTTACTTGTTTGTATGGTTATCTGGGATTTATATGTTATAACAGGTGTACAGAAGTCACTGTCAGTTAGTGACAGGTACTTTGGCTGTGCTACTTACCCAGCTACTCTGAGTGTCACTAATTAGGCTAGCATGATTATTATATGACACAAAGACCATGACAGCCATTGCAATATTTACTCCATCCTCCATGCCAAGTCTTGATAATTTATTTAGCAGAGACTTGTAGGTCTTTGCTAACTTCCGAACTCAGTAGTGTCAAATCTACAAATTGCTACTGTTCCAATTATTCAAGTCAAACAAACAAACAAAAGAACTTAAATGAGCAAGGGAAAAAATTTGCCCAATTGAATGAATAATTGAAGATTTTATTTGAGTTTGGTCCAGAAAGAGAGGTATTTGAATCTGGGGAATAAAGGGCAGCAGAAGAAATGGCAGTTGAATAAATAATTGATAAAGTCTCAGCAGCAGTCCTTTTGTTGCTGAGACTGAGGGAAATAATGAATCAGTGCTTTTCTAGTCACTCCTCATATGGACTACAGTAATTTATCCTTTAGGTAACTGCATAACTGTGACATAAAGGAGGAATCTCTGAAGGTGACTGCAAGGGGAAAGGCAATTGTTTGCTTATCCATCTTTTGATTTGGAAGACACGTGGTGTGCACTAGTTGTGTTGCAGAAAGGGGAGTGCATATTTTCATTGTATTTCTCCAGGCAAGTTGATCTTTGACCTGCAAATTAGAAGTAACATGTACTGTGGAATCAAATTCTAAGTGTTGTCTCTGCTGCTGTCACTTGGGAAGATAGAGATGAGGTCAGCAGTCACCACTTATACAGCAGTTACTACTTTCCCTATTTCTGTTGCAGGATCTTGCCTAGGTTGACCAAAATAATGATGCTGAGAAATTGATTCAGTTCAATATGCCTGAGATTGGCAGTGCAGTTAGGATCTAAGAAACGGGTTTCCGTGCTGCCACTTAAATCACACAGTTATATGGTCAAAAGCTGTTGCCTTCAATTCTGATTGTAGGTTATTCCTTTATGTCTGACAAAGGGAGTGACATTAACTCCCTTATGTCTGAACTCTTAAAGAATAGGTATGAAAAAAACAGTTAATTTTTTTCCCAGACTCCTTGGTGTTTTCTAATGGTGTCTACACGCATTAAGATAGTGTTTTGTTTTGTTTCCTTATGCTGGAAAATTTGCTGTTCGAACTCCCCAGGACTCAATGTTAATTTATTTAATGCTCATTTCTATAGTCACATCTAGAGTGTGCCACATGGCAATAAAATCACCTAAATCACTTACAGCTACAGTCGTCTTGATTCAGGTAGGTAGCACTGTTTTCTTCTGTTCCCTGCATGCAAAGAATGTTTTATTTGTTTCTGCATGAAATTCTGCCAGGCTCCTGTTTTTGCAATGGTGCAGAGAAATGAGATCAAACCTAACCGTAGACTGGAAAAACTAGGAGAGTAGAAAACCACAGCATACTGGCTAATAAGTGATGCAATGACAGTGTGATTGTTGACTTTCCCAACTGATTGTACCCAATTACAGACAGCTTTTACTATGGACCATGCTAGAGCATTAATATTGTGCTCAACTTCAATTGCACTTTTCCAAACGGGAAGGCAGCATCATTGTTATAACATTTGTTGTTATTTAATTGCCGTGGATTAGGTAGAGAGGTCATTCCCTCTGGTGTGTATCTAGAGATGTTAATATACATCTGCCTTAGACATGGAGAACAAGTGTCCGTGAAACTATTGCCATCAAGCTGCTTAAAAAACTTTTGAAAGCAAACAGTGTCTGGAAATTAAAACTTCAATAGCAGTCAAAAAACTGCCTGCAGATTTCAGGGTTACTATATAACAATGAAGGCTGACCATGTCTGACTGAGATACAAGAACTGAATGTTTCCTCTGTGAGGATTAGATAGCTTAAAACAGTTCATTAACTCGTAGCGAACATCTACTACATGTAATTTCTCCCTGTGATGGAAAGACAAAATTCTTGAGTTTTCACAGCATGTGTTTCAAGAGCCTTCCAGGGCTGATTTTGTCACAGCAGGACTCCACTGTGTAGGATGTTAGCTTTGCATTTGCAGTGGGCACATGTATTCATTAGGATCTTAAAGTAAGAATCTTTAATTACTTGTTGAAAATGCATCTTTAAAAATCTAGTTTTCTTGGCTCTATGGCGTTCTAAGACAGACAGGACCAGGACATATGAACTAAGCAGCGCTCTGATAATCATAAACCAGCAAGCTTACAAGCTCAACTTGGAGAAGTTAATTTATTAACAGCCACTGTTTGTATGGCTCTATTCACACCTTTGTGATATATACAAGAGGGGGTGTTTTAATTGGAAAAGAATTAGTCAGCATCTAAAGGGCTGCTACTTTTTTATTGAAAGAAAGCGTATTGAAGCCCTTGAGTCAAAACCTCTTTGTTGCTGTATTTATGTATTAACACTCAGCTTCAAGCATGAACAGAAGTGGGCACAGCATTTCTTATCCTTCAATGCACTTGAAAACTTGGAAGTGCTCAGGATACTAGAACTGTTTAATTGGGTTTCTTGTATATGTCTAGGGTTGAGCATACTTGACAGCAAGTATTTTGACACCCAGACTATTGACCAGTACCAGTATTACAGAAAAGCTACCCTTTTAATTATTTTGCTGCTGAGACTGTGGCATTCAGTGTGAAACAACTGAAGCAGGCTGTAAAGAGTTGCAGAAGAACCTCACGGTACTGAACAGCTGTTGCAATTCCATGTAAACAGGTATGAAGCGATGCTCAAGGGGCAGGAGGAGGAAACAACTCCCATCCTGGACACAGACCTGTTTGTCTTCCCCCATTTCTGAGAGACAGCATATAGACGTTGTTATAGTCACCTGTATTATTGTCAGCTTAATGCACAGTTATCGTCAGAATCCAGAATGGACAGCACTGGACCACTGCTGAAATCCATAGTACGCCTGTATCTGGTGCATTGTGTACAGTTACGGTATTGCTTCTTCCCCTGTACTTCTCTTTTCTACTTAATCTTCCCACAAGCCTACCCCCAAAAGAGGTAATAAAGCTGAAGGAAAAAGCATCAGAGTGACTTCTATATGGGAAATCATCTAGTAGACTTTAACACTTCATGCTGGAAGGGAAAGAGCTTACAAGAAGTAGACCTCATATGTAATATTTCAAGTGTCACAGACAATGTGAGTGAGGTTTGATTGCTTCATGACCCCTCTGATGCAGAAATAGGGGGCATGGGATGAAACTGGCAGCACTCAGGTTCAAAACTGCTTGTTTAGCTGTAGAAATCCTTGTCACAGGATGTTATTGATTCTAAATGTTTTACATAGGTTCAAAGAGAGACTGAACAAATTTGTGGAAGAGAATACTATCCTTTGTTATTAAATATTAGTTGCATGTTGCTCAGGAAGTGTGTCTGAGCTGGGAGTCACTGGAGACTGCACGTGTGGTACAGGTAAGGAACGCTCCCCACTCACTCTGGTTGTACATTTCTCCCAGGATGTGTGCTTTTGACCACTGTCAGTGGAAGGCATTGGGACAGGTCCAGGTTTAGCCAATGTCACTGTGTCTGTCTTCTGACAGGCCTCTGCACCTCAACCTTGTGTTGTCAGGTGGTCTTTCCTAAAGCAAGTGACATGTTTTAGAAACCCCAGGTAAGAGCAATAACCAGTAAGCCTAACTGGTTGGCACATCTGCAATGGAGTTAGCAGATGTATTTTAAATTGGCTTCCTGCTGGAAAAGCAGCAAGTGTTCCACTGTTCTCTGTCCCTGCCAGCTCCCTTTTTATGTAGAATTCAGCCTTCAAAGGAAATCATTACAGCAGACATACAGATCATTATTTTGTTCCTTCTGTAATCCAAGCAACACTCACTGCTTTGCACTAGGCAAGGCATGCAGGTGTGCCTGTAGGATTGCCCTCAATTAGATAGCCTGTTTTTGCTCTTTTTGTCCATCCTCTTCTGTGTATGAGTGTGTGTGTTTATACATACATATACATACACACGATTTCTTTCCCAGAGCCCCATAGAACCACATAGTCTTAGACTGTCCATTAAGAAGTCCTTCCAAAACTTCACATTTTCTCATATGCCAAGAAAACACCTTTATTATTTGGATGCAGCCTGTTTGTCTTGCAGGCATAGCCAGGGTCACTAAGAACTAAAAGCTTTTGGTGAGGTTCTAAGTTAAATTTATGCAACCTGCTGCACAGGGACATCCATATGTGAAGACTGGACTTTTATGCAGCAGCTTAGGAATATTCAGTAATAACTGTAACTTTAAAGACTATCTGTTGCCTCAATAGTGGGTATTTAACTTCAAAGATTAGCATACTGCTGTAAACACACTTCCTTGGAGACTGCAGTAGTAGATGTAGTCTACAGCCCCCTGGCTCAGCAGCACTGTGACAAACTAATCTTTTTATGTTGGTATTAAGATAAGACCAATGCACATAAAATATGCCTCAGTTTTCATCGGATGGTCAAGGAATTTGGCAGATTACTTTTTTTTCCAGAGAAAACTGTTGTATCTGTAAAGGAGATATTTCACAAATGTATTCTGTGAAGATTTTCACATCCTCAGCAGGGAATAAGACATTAGACACTGTGGTCCTGTTACAGAGGGGAGACAGAATACTTATGTAGCATGTGGGAGGTGTGACTTCAACTTAAATAAATTAGATTACTGTTGAAATGAATCTGGGTCTTACAGCAAAGTACCATAAATATATAGTTAGCAATTTCTTGGTTTTCCTTTTTAAAAATGCTTAACTCATTTTTCATTGCAATTTTGAGCAAATGGAAAAACCCTGTCTTATAAAAACAAATCTTATTTTTCATGAGTTCTGAGTATGAAAAGGGTTTTATAATTAGCAAAACCAACTTTTGCATAATAATGCAGAGCTACCTAAAGTCCAGCACAGCTGAAGCATAGTAATGGACCACTTTAAGTGTAGATTTCTTGTTGGAGTGTCATTTTCAAATCTGGTAGGTAACATTGATGTGTCCTTACGTGATCAAGTGAATGAAATATCGGCATAGAGGTTACATTTTTGTGTTAATGAGCTGTCACAGTGTCAAAGCTTCAAAGGGCAAGTTTTATATTGGTCTCAGTAAAAGGTACCATAAAGCAAAGAAACAGTTAAAGAATCATGGAGCTAATCCCACTAGGCTGGTTGCACCACCCTTCAAGGAGAGAGGTGAATGGTATGAATTACCCTCTGGTCAAGCTGTCAGAGGTTTCTCTCCCCTCCTCTCCTCCCCACTTTTTAAGCATTGCAAGTACACACACATTGCTACCCTTTTTATGCTTTTATTTCCTTCATTTTCCTACTCTACATAGAGCATTGGAACCACTATAACCCACCAAATCCCTGATTTTTAATAAGTTTGTTTCAAGTTCTCTCACAGTATGTCCATACTTTTGTTTTCTGTATAACTAACACAGTAGTCTTTCATAACCCAGTAGAGACTTCTTTACTGCCTTCCCCATCTTCCCTAGCAATTGGGAAAGGAAAAATTAAGCTTTTAAATATTTCTTCTTTATCCTTCTACCATGTGGCTGCAGCTTTTTATAGTCCCAGCCATCACGTCACTGGGGTCTTTTAGTGCACTGTCTTTAGCCTGGATCAGTGCTCTGTAACCCTTTCTTATAGAAACGTCCCACCACATTCTTTTTCAAATGCCAGACTGTATAAAAGTACTGTGCAGTTTTTGGTGTAGTATAAACCCAGAGTCCTTTGAAGTTCAGAGAAAACAGTGTCTTCCTGCAGAACATCACAGCCAAGTTTCTGGTTGCTCCTAAGTCCCTGTGTTACAGGGTTTCTCACTGGGTAGAGAAAGAAAATGCTTTCCTTGGGGATCCTTTTTTTGCAGCTGGTTCTTGAGGCTGGTAGAACCAAGCATCTGCAGTCCTGAAATAGCCATGTGGTAGCAAGTGCTGTGCCTGCTGCCTTTCCAGCTGGTCTGTACAAAATAGCCATAATGATTCTCTTTTCCTTTCGGCTAATGTGGCATGATACTTGGAAGCTATGATTTTTGCCTTCCTCTGGCATATCCTAAACTTCCAGATTTTAAGCTGTCTGAAGGAGGGTTTTCTTTGGAAAGATAAGTGTAGACTAGTCAACTTCTTATAGCTGAAAAAAACCCCTAGTGCTAAATATGTATTTGATAAACAAAAAGGCGAACCAGTAATTTGGTTTAGTATCTTGATGAATTGGGGTGAGGCTTCTGTAACTTCCTGGTAAACCCCCAAAATTCAGCATAAACTTGTTAACTCTCAGGAACACGTGGCTTAATGAGCAGTGCAAGGAGAGTAGATGCTTGTCCAGTCTTTATGCCATCCAGTGAAGACCGGGGAGTTTGAAATATATCCATCTAGGGTTATATTTACAAGTATATCATTCTCCTACAGATGTTTCCACGTAAGTTTAATCTTATCTGCATGGCCTTTACCTTAAAATAAGAACACATGAAGAGGAAGAAGAAAAAACTCTTACTAATTTTTCCCCAGGATCATAAAAGGAGCTTCAAAAATGGCATTTATGTCAGGTCTGTTTATGTTCCTTTAATATTTGAAAGAAGCCCCAGGCTGCAGGATTATGGTTCCCTTATTCATAAGACTTGTTTTGCCTCATGAAAACAGTTCTTACGGGGGCTCTGAGGGCACTAATAGGCCTTAATGGCCTCGACCACCTTCACCTGGGGCCACCCTCTGCCCATGGCCCAGGAGCTCCAGTTTGGTTCAGCCCTGGACCCTCAGTCCTGCTTGAGCTGCTCTATAGGCATTTGTTATGCTCCTGTCTGGCTACGGACACTGTTGTTCCTCACCTGTGGACTAGCGTTCTAGTCTAGCCTAGCCTTGAACCATACCCAGGTAAGTGCCTAATGTCTAGAGCTTGGGCTGTCTGCTGCATGTATCCTGCTGTCTGGCTGGGGCTGTGGGATGTCATCCTGAGGCAGCAGCCAGCCCTCACTTTGCTCCAAAATCCTACTTTCTGGGTAAGCAACAAAATATTTGAGCTTATTAGCACTCTGATAGCAGGGGTGTTCGGCAGTAGTATACCACAACCCACTTCCTCTTGTGCAGGTGAAGATGTTGCTTCATTTGTATTGATGTATGCATGGTAAAAAATGAGCTGCAAAATAGCAATAATAAAAAAGTTGCCCAGTGTACAAGTTAATTACATAGTTCAGATTCAAAGTGTTTGCTTATGTGTGTGTATATGAAGATACAACAGCTTGAGAGGAGGTTATCAAGCTCCAACAGGTGATCATAGCTATTTGGGGTTTAGGCTTCTTTAGATTGTCGGTTAGATAGCTGATCTGTAATGATCACACGTTATCCAGGATGCAGGTGGCAGGAAACAATGAACTGAGGGTTATGTCTACCTTTATCTGAGTTTCAGCATGTATCCCCATGTGTTCTGGAGTCTAGGGTCTTCTTTGGAAGACGCGCCTGAAAATCAAAGGGATTTGAGAAGCCTAAGATTATTTTTCTCATAGTCCAGAAATTGTCCCTGCAGACTAGAATCTAGTATTGTGTTGCCATTGCTTGTTAAATGTACATTGGTGCATGGGATCTTTCATTTTGAATGAGAGCACTGCTGCACTGCATTCTAGTTTCCATCTGGAAGACAGTCTTCAACTTTACAGCCTCTGCTCCCAAGACTTTATCATAAAATGAATAATAACAGCAATAATAATCTGAAAGACCACATGTCACTTCATGGCTAAGGGTTGAGTTTGGGGCTGGATGTTAGCAGGATCATCACTTCCAGATGTGAGCTGGTACCCTGAGGCAGCAGCTCTGTGTTCATAGGTCTGTGGCTCAAATCTCTACATGTGTGTAAATCTAGAGCTCCTACACAGAGAATTGTTCTCTTGCAGCATCGGAGGTTAATGTCTGTGCTAGTCTGTGAGCTAGCTTAGGCTTGGTTGGTCTTTCTGATTGACTTTTCTCTTAGTAGCACTTTGCCTTGTTGGGAGTCTGCTGTAGGTAAAATTAGGGTTAATTCTCTTACTGTATACTTGAAATATTTCAGCTCTCTTGTTCAGCTGAAGTGGCCTAGCACACCCTTCCCAAATAAAAATGAACTAAACCACTTCAGTGCTGCTGAGTTTCCTGTAAGGTGTTGATTGGGGCCTGTCTGGTTGCTGGAGGTACCTGTGGCATGTGGCGGGGAGCTGGACAGGGGCACTGCTTCCTGGCAGGGGCAAAGACCCAGCCTGGTCTTGTTTACCCTCTGCTGTGTGACCTCAGCCATTGCTAACACTTACTTGAATCAGCGCATGAGCATTGCTGAGGTCCAGGGTTTGTGAGGACTGGGCACCTCAGCAGCTAGTCCTGTAATTGAGTTCTTGGCTGTAGGTAATAGTCCCAGGGAAGTGGGAGTAGACTGCAATTACCGACAGGCTTGTGTAACCTTGGCCTCGAGGAGCTCACAGCTTTGCCTTATTGCATGGTTTCAAAGGGGTGGTCACCCAAAGCGTCCTATGTACGACTCAACTCTCAAGATTAGCCAAAGTGGTGGGAAGAAGAGAGTTAATCTTCATAATGATCCCTATTTGGAGGGGTGTGGGGGGGAAACCCCAATCTTACTCATAATCTTATATTTGTGATTTTTTTTTTTTAAATTATTATTTTTAGTTTCTAGTGTTACACTAATCCTCCTATGAAATGTAACTGGTTTATCTTTACTCCCAGCCTTTTTCTCACCTTCTTTCAACCCTTTGCATTTGTGCCCTTGGCCAGTTTGATGAAAACCAATTTTTTCACTTTGGCTTTACTTCAGGAGTTGTTACTTAATTCTGTATGCCTGATACTGATATTTCTGCCAGCTGTTATCTCTGTCAGTCACCAGAGTAGCTTAAAGCTAAAATGCCAGATAAGCTGGTATGTAATTTTAGTCTTCAGGTAGTTTCTCTTGTCCTTCAGTCTTGCTGTGTGTATTGGAAGAAAACTAAGAGAAGCTTGTTTGGTTTCTAATTTTTCAGTCATTTATCACTGATATGACTTAGGAAACAATGTACTCATCTCTACTACTTTCCAGCAGTACTGATGTAGCCTAAAATAAGCAGTTGCAGTAAAACATAATCTCTGAAAAGGCTACTTCCCTGGATGTGTTTTCCTTTTCTTAAATACTGTTTTCCAATTTTTTTTTCCTCTCTAAGTAACTTCCACAAAAAAAAAAAGATTGACTTTAACTTTTGTCTTCCTGTTGCCACCTTTTTGGGCTTTTCTTTCAGTGAACCTACATAATGCACTAATTGAGTAAAAAACATTTTAGTTCACAAACAGCCAGTGACCAGTGCTGCTCATCTCTTGTTTTCTTCCAGAATTGAATTTGGCAAGCAGGACGGGTGTCTGTGGGAGGAAAGAAACTGAATTAAACTTGGGGAAATACAGGATGGAGCTTGAAAGGGTGTGTCCTCAAAGATGTCTGCACATGTGTCACGCTTGCAAACTGGGTAATTGCATATTTAGTTTCCTGTCTGTATACATGTGTGGGAGCAAATGTACGGTTTGTCTGCCATAAAGGAGATAGATGCACTGAAAGCATCATCATTTTCAGGCTGTTTTGTACCTAGTGCACTGGAAGGACTTACACTATGGTGAGAACCACCATGGTGACTGAGAAATTCCAGTCTTGTGTCTATCTACCAAATCTTGGTAATAATTGTGAACTTAAATATGTTTTGGAACATAGTAATGTCAATGCAGCTAGAATACACTGGTGTCTCTTGAGGGCTGTTGTCCTCAGGCCCCAGTTGAGCTTGGCTGACAACAACCTTACTCCACTGCGATTTATAAGTACATTCTTGGTACTGCCTGCGTCATCCTCATGGAAAAATACCCCTCCTAAATACTCTGTTTTTCCTGCTGATACTGCCACTTTGATAGCTTGGATAAATCTAGAGGCGTAGGAGCTGAATGGAGGAAGAAAGAGAGGGCACATACGGGTCAACATTTGGTGACAGTGAGGAAAAACTTAGAAAGATGATGAGGTTTTCTTGTAAACAGTTTGTCTTGGTAGCTAACGAAGAGAATAAATTTAATGCTGGTTTTCATGTTTCTATTCTGTATCTTCAGCCTCCCACCTGGTGATGTTCATCTTCCATTTGGAGCCCTTATGGTTATAACTATGAAAAATAAGCTATTTCTGATACACCAATAAATATGCTTGCTTGCTAGCTCTAAAAAACAACTCCCTGCAATTATGATTGTGGTGGCTGCACATAATGAATGAGAGTTAGTGGTAAAAAGTTTTGCTGTCATAACCAACCTTTCAAACTGTAAAATTTCAAAATAAGCACCACACTTTGTTTCCAGTTTGCATTTCAGATACTTCAAAACATGTAATTCAAGTCAAAACTTATTTCTGCCATGAAAATGGATGATATGGCTGTTCAGTGGAATAACATTGGGGTTTCTTTTGTTTGCTGTGTCTACTTGTTGTGCTTAGAAGGCACAGAGGACTGAAGTTAGCCTCTTATTTCTCTGTTTGCCAGGCTTTGAAATTAACTTAGGAGTCAGTATCTTTGAGCTCTAATGAAGGGTTATTGTCGTCAGAAATGCAGATACAGCTAAATGTGTGTTAACTGTCTCTTGCTTTTTATTGCAGAGTTGAATTAGGATGTGCTACTCACCGAACTCAGCCACCTAGGCATGCCGTTTGCCTTTCCTATATGAAATGAAAGTTTAGAAATGAAAATTTTTATTCTAAGATATAAGCATCTTTGCCTTTCCTATATGAAATGAAAGTTTAGAAATGAAAATTTTTATTCTAAGATATAAGCATCTTTCCCTGTTAG
>WYDI02033281.1:0-11913 GCA_009867235.2 Psittacus erithacus | reverse complement strand
TGCTGGTGATCACATACTCACTTGCAGACCCATATTAGTGCCATTTGCTGGTAGCTGGAGCCCTGCACACACACACACGCACACACACACACACCCAGAACAGGGAGTTCCCCTCTCAGGAAAATGGAGTTTAATGAGAAGACAGGACAGACTGTGTTGGTCAGGTGCAGGACAGGGCCAGAGAAGTGTCCTAACAGTCCATCTACTGACATGCGATTGGCTTGATTCCTTTATCCCTTCATTTTTCCATGCTTGTTTTCCCTCTCCCTCTCAAAATCCTACAGCAAGACCGGTGCAATCCCCAAATGCTGTTCCTTTGCGTCCCATAATGCACCCAATACCCACAGGCAGAACCCAAAAGATGCTCTGCGAAGTTGCTCCTGTTGTTCTTTCTTGATGGGACTGAATCCCAGCAAGAATAAAACTGTTATTGCTGTTTCTTAAATATTTTTTTTTTGTAGTACTTCAGGGTTAGATAACGTGGGTGGGAAATGGAGGTGGGCACTGAGCCTAAGAAGACTGGCAAAAAAACAGGGCTCATGACTGAGTTTTTTTTCTGGTAGGAAAAATCAGGTAGAACCTGTTTGCAGTTGGTTTGTTGGCGATTTTCTGGTGGTTTGTGTTTTGGGGGTTTAGATTTTATTTTTTTTTGGGGGGGGAGGGGTGAAGTGATAGGGTTTGGGGCTTTTTTTTTTTTGGTGGTTGTTTTGTTGGTTTGGTTTGTGTTTTCTTTTAAGAGCACACCAAGCGCTATAAATATCTGTGTTTAAAGAGGATCTATCATCTCTCATGACAATTGTAGGCATTCAGCTTTTTAATGACTCCAACCCCAATAAGACCAAGCTTGCGAGAAAATCTGATGTGTTCAATTAGCAATTGCCTTTGAAAAGCTTGACTTGTCTACTCAGCCACATTTAGCAAGGAATGCAAGTAGCAGAAGTAGAGGGTTTGATTTTGTCTCACAGCTGAACTTCTCTTAACCAGCAAGCTGTGTTTTCATCACCTTCCTTATTTTATTTCACTAGAGAAGGAAAAGGACGTGTAGAAAGCAGCTTCTTTCAATTATGTAGCTCTGATTCATTTCAAGGGCGTATCTCCCTGTGCCTTGACTAAAACAGAATAATTCTGGATTAGAACGGGGAAGATAAAAGAAGGATGCTATAGAGTATTTCAATATATATATACACACACGCTATATATATATATACATACTATATATATGCTATATATACACTATATATATAATATATATAGTATTTCAAGGTGATGGTTTTCTTTCCCCTGTTTTCCTTGCTTATTACATTTTATGGCTTATGAAAGCAGATCTTCAGAATCTGTCTTTCAAAATTCTTTTTGTAGAATTTATAGGCAAATTTTCCAAAGTCTTAAAGGAAAAATAAATACTGTCATGTAATAGTGTTGTGATATCCAAATGGGGCCACTTCCTAAATTGCAGTATCTACCAAAAGAATCACCACTGCTTGAATTAAATGATTGACGTAGTAACAGAGGTCTTCTGTGACCAGGGCAAGACATGATGGGTTACTTTATCAGCAGATGTGATGTGGTAAGTACGTAAGTAAATGTGGCAAGATGCGGTCATGATGGCTGGCCATTTTAAGGTGTTAGAAGACTAAGACTCAGAAGAGCATTGGTCCAGTTTAATGCAAGCTCTGTGTTCTGTTTTAAAGTTGGTAGTAGCTGCTGTGGCTTTCTTTTCCTAAAGTCATTTCACCAATACTTTTCTCAAGAAGCGGAGACTCCACTTCTGCCCAAGCTCAAAGCTTTCCACTATTGGGCTTGTGTTTGACCATTTGTACTTTGTTAAAATCTGACATTTGCTTGAAGAGGACTGTTTGTACAAAGCATTGGCTTAGTTCATTCTAATTCAAACCTTTGTCCTTCTTCCATAACTGTAGTTCTTAGTTCAGGAAGTTCTTAAATGATGCTACTACACTTACCTATGATTATGAATACTGAACAGTTCTAAAAGGTTGTTCTGCAACAATTTCTGCCCTATTTCAGGACTGTTACACTTCTTAAGAACTGCAAGAATCTGTTAAACAGAAGTTCTCAAACACCCAAGGAATGGTCTTCCCAGCAGAACGTGATTTAACCTATTCAACTGGTCTGAAAATTTTCAAGTGTCGAGATTATTCCCCCTAATAGCCTGGGAAAAAGTGAGCAAACAGTAAAGGCTTACATGTGAATTATCTAATTACTTTTGTTCTTTATCTAATTGTATATGCAAATTGACAGCTCAAGTGTGCTTCCCCTCCCCCCCCCCCTTTTTTTTTCCTTATTTCTGGAAATCAGTCTCTTCATGTATAAGCAGGCAACTACTACATTTGCTCTGTGTGGGTTTATTATTGAGAAGGAGTGAAAATGGTTCATGGGAAGATCATATAAAGGCTCAGGGTGAATTTTTATACAAAAAAAATCGTACATCCATAAGTTTGTTTTCTAGTGGTAGCAGAATCTGACCAAGGAAGTCAGTCTAACTCTCCGTCCCCTTCCATTCCCCCACCATTGTTAAAATATTAGAAAGCACCTCATCAAGACTTAATCCTCTTTTCCATTAAAACAATTATTTCTAGCTATGGATGGCAAAGGAGATAAACAAGAACACCACATGGAAAAGATTAAATTTATGCAACTGAAAAACTTGGATGACCCTTTAATGGGAAGAAGGGATGGTGGTGGGAGAAGAATTAATGGAAAGGAAAGCAGCTGACATTTGATGAGTATACACATACTCATGTAGCCTGGATTACCTGATACACTATGCATCTCCTTTGCACAAGATTAGAACTAGAGCTTGAAGTCAAGGAAGGATAATATTGTTGGCAAGAGATGACTAAAGGCTAAGCACATTTTAGGGCTCCCTTAAGTTCATTGAAGGGCGTCTGTTGCCCTCTAGTGCTTCATCCTGCACATCTACTTCCAAAAGTACAAGGGGAAACCTGTCTTGATATGGCTACTACCGGAGCTCTCTGTGGCATCGGGTGTACAAGGGAGGGAGAAAATTACGTGTTTGTATTACTGTTCTTCATATGTGATTGCGGATATGATTGTGTAAACAGAAAAACAGAAACTGAGCATAAAGACTAAAACGAGGTGTGCCTGCTTGCTGTAAAACATTGCCTGAATGCTGTAATGTGTTTATGTAGTAGCAGCCAAATGAATGCAAGCTCTTGAACATTATCCTGCTTACAGCAACAGCTGAGTATGTGCTGAAATGCATAGCAAAACCATGTGGGAAAGTTTACTAAATATATACCTGATTTAATTTGGTTTCTAGCTGGCATCAAAAGTCAAGGTAAACTGGACAGCTGTTAACTTTTACTAGACTAGAAAGTGAGTAGTGTTCTGCTGGACAAGTTCAGTTCAAGGCACTTGAACCGAAGTTTTTCAGTGTGTAATTGAGTGATTTCATCTGTGTTTTCCTAGGCTTCTGTGACTTCTCTTCAAAGGGAGGGTGCAGCGTGAAAACATTTACAAAATCTTCTTGCATGGCTGAAATACTGATGTAGGAACTCTGAAGTGTCCTCTATGTACAGAAATCAGAGATCTGACTCCTAAAGTGGATCATGAGGCTAGGCCCAGGTCGTAGCTGAGAACTAAAAATGTCTGAAGTTTTTTAGCGTGCTAGCAGAACTCCCAATGTACTGTATATCATGTGCTTTTCTTCCACTCCCAGACAAGCATTCCTGTCAGAAATCTTGCTTGTTCATAATCTTGAAAAATTCCATGAGTGCATGTGTCTATAATAGGATTTTCTTCTTTTTTTTCTTTTTCTTTTTATTTTTTTTTTTTTATGAGTTGCCACTTAAGATGCTGCACTCTTAGGATGTCTTGTTCAGGCAAGAAGCTTTATGTCCTGTTCCTTCTCTATTCCATCCATGCAGTGGTAGCCAGGCTAGTTATGAGGGGATCTGTGGTGCACACTGCCAGCTGAGCAGTATTTATTTGTTGATATATATTTTGATTCTAAACATTCTGTTACCTGGAAGCAGATCAAATTCTGTGTGTTACATGATCAGAAAAAGACTACCTTTCTGTCTTGTGGTTGAGGCCAGTGGGTGAGGATCACTAAGATGTGTCCAAAGTGACAGTGTAACACAAGCTCGAGTTTCAAAAGCAGACAAGTGCATTGAATTCAGATTCTTACTGAGTTATGATCAAACATCACTTAGAAAAAGAATGCAAAAATTAGTCCCTTGCTTGCCACTTCTCTCATACGCTTTTAAATTATGGTATTGATAGATAATATTCTCCTGAGATATTCTTTCTGTTGAAGAGGCGATTTGAACTGTAGTGCCAAGTCTTACTTGTGTGCTAGAGTAGCTATTCAGAGTGTTCAGAGTAAGTTTTTTGACTTCTTTAAGTTGACAAATATTCTCGTGGCTTAGAAAAATGTGTTCATCAAAGAGATGTGATGGGAATCTGTGACAGTTGGTCTAGACAGTCCCTGAGCTGTTGCTGTTTTGGTGACTGTGCTGATGAGGAAGCAGCAGCACTTACAGCAGTGGTATTCAGTAGTGACCTCAAGGACATTTAGCAGTAGCTTCTGAGTGGAGTCTTGGGCAGCTGGGCAGATTTTTACTAAGTGTGAAATGACCTTTTGTAAATAGTGGAGAGAATGGCGTGTGTGAAGTTAGGCTGCCTTTCCTGACCCCGAGGCTTATTCTGTGTCTGAGAGACTGCTCAGCAGAGCTTTACCAGTGCTACTACAACTCATAAGTTTGGGGCTTTATTATCAAATAAAACAGATCCAAAGTGGTGACACAAGGTACGACCAGGTCCAGAGTTCAGTGTGAGAGGTTAATTTATAACTTTAGTGCCATGTGCACATAACTTTTTTGCTAAACTGGAAACTTGATTAGGAAAACTGGGAGATTTGCAGATCCCAACATGAGCAGAGCATCACATTCAGAAGCTGAAATGGACCTTTCCTCAAATGCAATGGCTATTCTCTCCTGAACACTTCATGCTGTGTTGGGAGACCTTTATTTTTTAGCTCCTTCAACAATTTATCTTCATGGATCACATGAGTAACTGAACGTGGCCTGCATCCAGCGCTATGTGTTGGCTAAGGCCAGCAAATGAATTTGCTTCCATAGCGGGCAATCAAGCTGTTAATATAGAAAAGTTTGGATAACAGACTAGAGAAGATATTAGTGGGTGAAAAAACTCAATTCTTTATTTTTACTGTATTTTTGTGAGGGGAGATAAAGAAATACCTTGTGAATTTGTATTCTAAAGGCAGTTTTTTGTTGCCCCTCAAAGTGTAGACACTGTGTCCTTAACTCTAATTGTAAAATAGTCCTGAAATGACTTCTGTTATTCATTGACTACAGAAGATTAGTGTTCAGTATGTGTACAAAATAGAAAACTAATAAGATATCAAGAAGTAAGTTCTCACATTCTGATGATTTATTTTTCTTGGGGTGGGGACTTTTTTTTTATGATATATACTTGATCTACAAATATCAGATTCATCTTGTCTGATGAGGAAAGTGTCTTTTCTTTGATCAAGTATATTATAGCTACTATTTTGGTGCGAATAATTGAAAAAGGCAAAAGGAAACTCAAGCAGTAGGATCAAAAGACTCCAAGGCAAAACAGCGCTTACACAGTGTAGCATTGCCACAATATTCGTTCTGAAAGATAATTGCTAGCTGCCTACCTTTATGAACACCCATGAAACTTCCAACTGATCCTCTTACAACAGTGGAAGAGAAAAGGCAATGATAGCTGTGGGTGATAAACATGCAGAGAATCAAAGCAATGGCAGATCCTGCTTCCAGGTATTCCTAGGTAGCAATCTGCAAAAGGAGGATAACTTCAAGATGAGAGATTCTGTCACATTGACTTCAATGCTCTTTTTAACTACAAATTATTTTTATGAAAGCTTTTCTGTTAAAAAACTTATCTTCAAAAAATCTCATTCTTGAGTTATAGGTAAGTTTTTGTCACAGATGGTCTCTTTCTGCATAAACAATGGGTACTTCACACGTGTTTCTTTAGAAATATCTGTTCATATCTAATCCGGTTATGTTACAGCCTCGCATACACAGTTACGTTAAATTAAACGTTATGTTTTACTTGCAGCTCAAGTTTCAAGTCAGACTAGCTCTTTTCTGATGTAGAATGGCAGTGTATTTTAATAAATCTTTAACGTGTTATTGCAAGACTACATAGGGCATCACCTAATATGTTAGGCAAAAAGCAAGAAAAAAAGGCATAAATTCTACTTTGAACCTGCTGGGATGGAGTTTTTTTCTAGGTGAGAAAAAACCAGAAGTAAAAGCCAACCCAGGCTTTTTCCAAGGCTTGACTTTCTTGACTGGCTTTGTTTGTTTGTCCTGCCCAGCAATCTGTACAGCTGGTGAGTCAAACAATAGGAAAACTCCTCCAAGTACAGCAGAAAACTTTTGGCCAGAAACATAGAAGTAGATTCTTGATTAACAGGAAGAGATACTGAATACTTGGGCCATGCAATGCATATTTGTGATAACTGGTTCATTACAGTTCAGTAGGGCTGCTCTTATTGATAAAGATGCAAACACTGGAAGACTACTTCTGCTTTTACTTGTCCAAGCATAACATGTGGTTCTCTAATCCCAGCATTTCTGAAATCCTCCTCTTGAAGACAGGCATGAGCATCAAAATGCCTTTAACTTATAGTCAAACATAAAAGGTAACTCACTCTATTGCAAGAATAAAGATGGCAAACTGCATATGTGGACACTGGCACATGTTCCTGCTAATGAAAAATGTCTGACAATTGCCTGTTAGCTCAAGATGCACTTTTAGGGGGAGGAAGGGATATTTTCCAGGCAGTTCATGTTCAAGAGAAATAATGTTCTGCAGGGTCTCCTGACTGCATGATACACTTCCCATTTTAGATGGCATGTTGTTCTTAGCCTGGACACAGTGACTGAGCAAAATATTGCAAGAAGAGAAATGAACCATGTAGTAATGATTACAAAACTTGTCTATTTGCTGTGCTTCTTTACCTTGCGTGCTGCTTGCATCTGGCAGCGTGGAGGCTTACATACCTATGACCTCGTGCATGGACTGCATTTGAATTATTGCTTCTTTTCTCAAAGGCACTATCTTTTCTAACAGAGGTTTGCAAAGATTTGGGTTTTTTAGACTTTTTGGAGACAAACTGGCTGCTTGCCAGCTCACAGAGGAGCTATAGCTATCCATTAAGACTGTTGTTCCCTAAGTGCACGTAGAACAAGCTTTGCTTGGGTGGGAAGACAGTGCTGATAACAGTAACAGTTTATATTCAGCCATTCTTTTGTCAAAATCTAAGAACTGTTTTTAGAATGTATTTCACAGAAAAAGGCTGTCTACATTGAAGCCACTTGCAAGATCTAGAGAATTTGTTTAGTGACAGAGTATCAGTAATTGCTATGCTCCTTAATGTAGTTGCTCGGTAATGTATTGTATTGAAATAATGAGGCTTTTATTTTAGATAGTACTTTTATGCCAGCCTCAGTATAATGTGAACTGAAAACTTAAGAGTCATGTGAATAAATCAAAGAAGCTGCCAAGTAAATACAAGTGTATCAAATCCTTTGTTCTGATCTCATTATTTCAGTTTTTCCTTTGAAATGCATGGATATAATTACTTTAGATTAGAGTATTTTTGTTAAAACATGAATTAGTAGTTTTATTTTGGGCATTTGAACAAATTTAAAGTAAATAAAAGCAGTGTGTGGTTTTGAAAGGCAGTAATGAATTGTTCAAGACAATACAGCATCCTTTTTTAAATGAAAAAAGTCAGAAATGCACTTCATAAGGTACATTCAGAACACTGAGCTGTCACAAGCATAAGCAATATTTATAGAAATGTGTACAGAAATTTTCTCAATGGACAGCTAAAATGTCCAATGTACAAGTCGCTGTTTAGTGAACTGCGTAGGAGCAAAGCATGGGCCAGAGGAGTTATAGGTAGCAGGTAAAGCCAGTGCTTCCACGTAAGTGGGGCATAATGCCTGGCTCTTGTCAAGGTTCATCTTGTGGTTCTCACAAATAAAAACTTTCATTGGTGTTAACAAGCTAAAATTCCCTATTTCTTTTCCAGTCTTTAAAAGCCTGACACATGGTTTCAGTGGAATAATTTTACACCTTTTCTGGAACACATTACAGTCTGGATGTAAATTCAGTACTAGACAAGTTGCCTTATAGGGGAAAATGGTGTCTGGTAGGACAGGTTTGGAATTGATGAATGACATCACTCTGAGCAATCAGACTAGCTGCACAGCTGTGCTGATATCATGCAGCTGACTGCTTTAAATTAATGGCTGTGCCATTAAAGTGTAATGATAACAACAGAGACCACAGGAGATGGTTAAAGGTTTTTCAGATGATATGATGAGAGAAGACATAAATGTTTACTTCAGTGCTAGTGCCTTGTGCTTTCCAAAGAACACAACAATAATTTCTCTCCTTTCCATCTGATGTTGTTTTCAGCGGTATGTTAAAAGCACGAATGACTCGTCACTATTTTATTAGTAAGAATTATGAACATTTGCCCTGTTTCACCATTTTAAAAGCACTGAAGTACTTTAAGTCCGGGCAACTGGCTGAATTGCTTTGCTATGCAGAGGCTGACACAGGCAAGTAATGTAATGAACAGGTACAGCTGCAGTGCTCACTGTATTGCCTGATTTATGAAATTGGGCATCTTACATTAGGGAGAAAGAAGACTGGACTGCCATGCACACAGCTGTGGGCTGGACCAGCTATCAAACTGCAGCTGAAGTGACATGAATGAGACCCTGAAGGGCTGTGGTTCATATGAACGCATACTTCACCAGGCAAAGTCCTGTTTTCAGCGGTTTACAAATTCAGGAAAAGACATACTGTGGAATATTACTTGGATTATAATATATTCTGGAAGTGGAGGGGATCTAGAGAAATGACTGAATACAGAAATATCAATGTTGTTGGTAACTTTCTCCCCAGAGTCCTCTTGACATACTAAACAAGCTTCTTATCCTGCTTTAGTCAATAACTATAACCATGTCTGAAACATGTTTTGAGGGGGCAGAGAAAACCCCTCTTTACTACAAGAGATAGAACATGGCTTGTACTCTGCACAGAGTGGGACTGTCATGTGAGTTGTGTAGGTTTCATGAGTAAAGATTACCCATGTTTGACTCATGTACAACAATTTCTTCTATAATTTCTTCAAAGAATTGAATGTTGTCTGGGAAAGCCAATTGCCCTCAGTCCTGCTGACAGAGGAAATACTGACAACTTTGGCAGAAAGAAGGGTGAAACTAATTTCCATGGGAAAACATAAAGAAACAAAAAATAACTCTAACTTTTCCTCCCCATATGTCTTATCTATGTGTAAGATGTATATAAACTTCTTTCAGACCGTGGATAATTTCTGTGCTTGGTCTTGCATTGTACTTTTAGTTGGTTGTCATTTCAAACTCTGTGTTGGCTAAGTTTCTTGGTGCGCTCATACAACTTCATGGGTTTTGCTTAGTTTGGGTTTCCTTGGGGTGTTGGCTGGTTTGGTCCCCCGCCCCCCCCAAATCTGCCGCAGTTAGAAACTGAGGTATACCAGTGTATTCATCACAAACTGTAATGGTATCTCTGACCTTTGGTAGCAAACAAAATCTGAATTTACTCATGATATGACAGCATAGAGTTAAAAAGCTTGTGGTTTATTTTGTTGTTGTTGGGTTCCCTTCCCCTTTGCCATTCTGTAGTGCATTTGAATTTGTTAACCTGAAAAATTCTGCGATACTCTGGATGAGTGACATAAGTGACAGTTCTTGCTATGTTATAGATATTTGTGCCTCGTAAACAGAAACAGGGTTTGACTTCACTGTGCAGCCAGGAGAAGACTGATCTCATGTTTTTTGCATCAGAAGATATACTTCAAAGGAAAAAGGGTATTAGTGCAACACTGACTGTGATACCAATTGCAGAAAGTGGTGTATTATGCTAAAAAGGAATTCCCTACATTCACTTGCAAGAAGTAACTGGGATTCATCTTTTTACCTGAGGTCTAGATGATTCCAATGAATTTATTTTCTGTGGGAACCTTCAACTGTTTCTATCACATACCTGGGCTGTCAAGTATTTTTATCTCCTTTGCTGCTCACCATGGTTGCATGTGGTGAATCATCACCTTTATGTGCTTAGAATACTTTCTACTGCCGTGGTTACTGGTCTGTTCTTGTTTGCTCCTCAGTCACTGCCATAGCACTCAGCCCATGGCTTTGTCTGTATGATGGTTAGGAAATACGTGAAGCACAATCTGATATATTTTGTTATTGCACATACTTGGCAAAGGCTTGTATCTCTATCCAAAATGTTTCTTGAAATTATCCAGAGGTTACACACAAAAAAAATTGTTGCTGTATGTTGCTCTCGGGACTATTTTTTGTGACCTTGGTTGACTTTCTTCTGTACTTTTGAACAAGGGAAGCAAAAAGAGGAATTCAGTGGTATGTTGAGTGAATCAGTAAAGGTCATCCTCTTGATTTGCTTAGGTTCATAGCCATAAGAGACTTTAGAGAACATGGCCCTTCTTGTTGCCCTATAACTTTTTACTGGTCATTTGGCTTTCCTTTGGCAAAAGTAATGGATATGTCCATGGTCCTTTGTAGAGCCTTGTGTATTTACAAACTCTGTGTTAATAAGTTAAGTATTTTTGCTATTTTGGTATGGTCTTAAGGCGGTAAAAGATTATTTTCATTTTCAATGAAATCAAAAGAGGTCACAAAGGAAACCCTTCCAGGGACAGAGCCCAGCCTTTGCAAACCTCCCAAACACTGCAGGTGGTACTAAAACAAAACCTAAGCTAACTTGTAGTGCTAGATAAACTGCTGACAATCAAATCCTGATGTCAGGCTAAACTGTAATTGAGGATATGGCAGTGGAATAAGTGATGGGAGTGATTAGATGGAAAACAGGGTGAGTTTTTTCTGTAATTAACATGCATGTTGTGTATTAGAACAAGCAATATGAAGTTATGAAGTGCATTACTTAGAAACATTTCTTGGCTGAAGTTTGACAGAATAGGACAAGTAAAATTGTACAATAATTTACGTGAAGGACAAAAGCTTGTGTTCTTGGACTATGTGGTGACCCTATGACCAAAACTTTCCATATGTGTAGATATTTCATCTGCTAGGCACAAAGCAGATGTTTGGAAAAGAGAAGTGTACAAGTGGTTCCTGTGTGTGATTAGTTGTTTAAGTTGATTTGGACTAGCTGGCTATCCTCATGGTTAATCTTAGGGTGGTAAAGTTAAAAAGCTAATTGCAGCTCAGTTAATGTCCTGGTTTATATGATGAACTGATGATTTTTTAGGACACGATTATTCCCTGTAAGCTTAAGAATTTAAAGAAGAGGTTAAAATTTATTACATATATTCATAAATATGTACATTTGCAATATTGGGAGGGATTCTTGCCTGGAAACTTCTGTGCCTGAAGAGAACAAAATTATCTTCAGGATATTTTGGAATAAGAGAAGCCTCTGGCATTGGGATATGTAGATAGAAAACTTCTGAGAAAAAATGCTTATACTATAGGCAGTATAGTGCAAAACAGGAAGTAGAGGCTTGAATCCCAGTTTTAGTTGTGAGCTCTTTAATGAAGAGAATAGTTCCAGGAGAAGGCCTGCACTTGCAATCTTACTATGTTTATAGACTTATTTTGTCTGCCTAGGCAGTGTGAAAATGCTTTGAAAAACAAAGCTACTGTAAGTTTACTACTAACTTAGATATTAATGTTCCTCATGACTTCTCTGAATCAAGGAATAGCTGAGGTTGGAAGGGACCCCTAGAGAGATCATAGAATAGTTAGGGTTGGAAAGGACCTTAAGGTCATCTAGTTCCAACCCCCCTGCCATGAGCAGGGACACCTC
>WYDI02033280.1:0-59242 GCA_009867235.2 Psittacus erithacus | reverse complement strand
CCTCCTCCCAGGGCAGAGCATGAGGCTCAGAAAGTCCTTGACCAATTGTAAACATTCTAAGCAATAGCTACAAACATCGGTATTATCAGTACTGTTCTCAGGCTGAAAGTCAGAAACACAGTGCTGCACCAGCCACTAAGAGGGAGAAAAAATGACTGCTACTGCTGAACCCATGACACTTGGATTTATGAAACAAAGATTTTAATTCTAATTTGTCCAATATTTTAGAAAAGTTGTATTTTCATCTTTGTGGTCAAGTTCTGTTTGTGTTTGAAGCACAGGATCCTCCATAGAATAAACTTTGGCTTCCTCATTTCTTTGTGCTTTTAAGTAGTTTGAGGTGGTCTGATGCTTACCTAGGTGATAATAGTCTTTGTTGTTTTTTCAGGAGCAAGTTTTCTTTCCTGAAATGGCCTGTAGCTGGGATTTTGGACCCAGGAGTCCAGTCTCAGAATGTTTCTTATAAGAACATATGTGAGAGAGTGCCTTCTTTTGTCAGAGGAGCAAGAAGTGGCTATCACCTTTTGCTGAAAGTGGAGCATTATTTATGAAAGCTGACTAAAGCTTCAAGCATGTTGGTCTTGTGTTGAGTTGTATTTGTTTGTGCTTGTGTATACGATTCTTTCCTCAAGTTCTATTAATAACTAGATTGAACTCAAAAAGGGTCAACATCTTAATGTTTTTTCACCTAGCATCAATTGCTAGGGGTATCTTATTAAGGCAAGTAACAACATTCTTAATGGTAAATTCATCCACAAAGTAGGACAGGTTTTTTATCCATCTACTAGTAAAATCTGACCTTTACAGAAGTTCATCTTTTCAAGTGTTTTACGTGTTGCAAATTCTTCTTGAGATTCTCAATTGGGTTTCATTTTTTTCCCTATGTTAGATTACATATGAATACTGATGGTTTGGGGAGCTTTCTTTTCTTTCTAAATGGAATCTTACGCCAAATAAAATAGCGTAAACAATTTGAAATGCAGGAAGCAAAGTATGGTTTGGAGATATAAATTCAGTTCCTTGGTATAATTTAAATAAACAACTCAACCAACAGAAAGTCCCATAATCTAGTTCACATGAGCAGACATTTGGCAGGATTCAGCATGGTGGGTTTGCAGTCTTTGCTTATCACAGAACCAGTAATGCATGCATCACTGCCATGTGCTTCTTTCTTCGCTTCATCCCAGGGAAACTAATTTTGTCAAGAAAATAAATTAGGAGGGGGAAATGTATCATTCCAACAGAAGCTGGATACAATTCCTGTGCTCAACGTTTGTTAGTGGAGGCTGCACTGGGGGATGTGTTATATCTCCCAGACAGCCTATTGCAGGTACAAATCTCGATGTCTGCTCTTGATCTTTTTTTTTTTTTAAACCTGTATGAATTATAAAGCTATTTTCTGCAGCAGACTCAGACACTAAAATGTTTGGCACTGTAGCATCTCTCCTTTGTATAGTATATATAAGTGGCTCATGAAGTGTCCAGTAATTTCTGTTTTCTCATAACTGAAGAATGGGAAAGACATGTTGGCACTAGAATCTCCTTATAAAATGGAAAATTTACTTTAAGATGCCTAAAAGTACCATTAGATTTAGAAGCATTTCCTTTTTACCCTAAGTGGAGAAAATCTTTCATTAAAGTTTCAACCATGGTAGTAATATGGTAAGTGTTGGTATAGTTTATTAATCATTATACAATGGTCTATCCTGTTAACCTTCTTGGAAAAAATGTTCAATTCTTACTACCTGAGCTGTAAAAACCAGGAATTCACATGAAGTATTGTAGTAGCTTTTAATGGAGAAGTTTCCCACCTAGGATTACCTACAAAGAGTCTCTGGTCTCAGCAATGCAGAGAATGGTGAGGTGCTGTGAATACAGGGTGGACAAGCAGAAGAATTTTAATTTATGAAGGAAACTTAAATGGGCTCATCTTCTGATGTGTAAGGAAATCAACAAAATTTAGTGGGAGATCTTATGGAAGGGAAAACTGGTATTTATTAAAAAAACCCCAACCTTTAAATAAGGTTGATGATGTTCATTTTGTTATAGATTTCATTAATCTGCATAATTTTACTTATGTGCCAACACGCACCAAGCATATGTCCAAGTGGCCCGGCAAGGATCACTTGTGTGTGAGATAGAGGACAAAGGATGCCAGATGTTAAGTCTCTGGGATTCTTCCTAGTGTAACAAGCATGGTTTTGGACAGATCTTTTGTGCCTTTTATGATTCAGCAGTGGTTGCAGGGTGGTGCTGTGCTGCAGAGCCTTGCTTACTCCATCTTTCTTAAATCGTAGGCCAGGTTGCCACCCATTGCCTGTTTTCCTCATAGGCTAAGGAGGAGTAGTGGATGTGCAATTCCACAGCCTTTGTGTGATCTTTGGTAGCAATACAGACCCTTCTTTTAACTCTTTGTTCAGGCGCTTGCACCTATGCATTTCTGTTCAGACTGCGTTTATACAGTCTTCATATTTCTGTAACAAATCTCTCCAGGTGGAATTTTTAAGTGCACCCTTTGTTGTCCAAACTCTTTTGAACTGAGGTTAGCAGTAAAATTTTTGTGGACATTAAAGAGGGAGAGTTGTGTCTCTGCTCAGTATGTTTACTTTGGAAAACTAATTTCTTAAAATCCAGTTGTATACCACCTCTCCCCAAATGGAGGAGGCATTTTCAGCATGAAGTTTAGACTAGATAAAATAATGTTATAACCCTGCTGTAGTTCTAGAAAGTGTTGCATGAGCGCAGAGTAGTTACATGAACACAGAGAAGCAGTTCAGCTTTTGCCTGAAACTGAAAATAGTTTCTTTGTATGTCAGTGTAACACAAAACACCCATATATTTGTCACATGAGAACAACTTTGTTTCTACATACTTAGTAGAAAGAAAAAGTGAACTTTGCTCTGGTGTTACTGTGCTGTCAGGGCTCAGCACCAGGTTGTTTATTCACCCAAATTGTTTTGCATGGTTGCAACCTTTTGCTCACCTTCAGCTTTTGAATCCTTTGGCTAACAGCAAAAAATGACCTCACTTCTCTGAAGATCCAGAGAACAGCTGGAAGAGAGACTACTTTGATGCAGAACATCAGTGCTGGGAAGAGCTACTCACATAGCTCAAGAAGAATGTAGTTCCAAGAACGAATTCAGTGAGATTCACTCCCGCATATGGAAAAGAGGGATTGACCCTGGGCTTTTGGGAAACTTTCTGTACCATCTTCTCTTTTTCTCCCCCATTTAGTGTCTCCTGTGGTGCACAGTATAGTTGGTGGTCTTCTGTGGAGAGTCCCTGATGATTGTGTTGCACTAGTACTTCAGCTTTTCCATAGCATATGTGAGTTTTGTCACAAGAGTTCTTGGTTATTGAAGCTGTTGGATGAGCCTACCTGCAGTGATTTGAATGCTTGAGTAAAACTTTGATTCCTCTGTCTGTGCTGAATATCCAGTAAAGAGTATAAAAGACCCCGGTGGGGTGTTTGGGGGGTATGGGAAGGGAGAAGTGCAGAATGAGGGTAGGGACAGAAAGCAGCTGCTCGAATGTTCTGTACCCACTTAGAACTACAATTTAAATTCCGTATCATTTCCAGGTTAAAAGCAATCTTTTGCAAAATTCTCAACTTACGCTGCATGTTGTGGGTGGCTATGAAGAATACTGCCTTTTAAAGAGTTGGCAGTGGTGTTTGGCAGAGAGAATGATACAGAAAGCAAGTTGTTTTTGCATGCAAACCAAGTGTTGATGAGATCTCTGTAACACAGCTACTGTAGAGAGTATTAAATAAGTATTTGTGATACCAACTTTGAGGTGGGATGCTGCCCTAGGCTACCTGATTTGGGAGAACATGTGCATGATTCCCTTTTCTCCACAAGCTGAAGAAGAAGCCAGAGGCTGTGGAAAAAAGTGGGAAAGGAAATAAAAATGTTATGAGTGTTAGAAAGAAACATACTGCTCCTTAGTGCAGTATCTTGAAAATGTAACCCAGTCTGGAAACAAATTTAGTTGGTACTGAGGTGGCAACTGTCGGGAAAGCAGCAAGTTTCTTAAGTACTGAAGAATAGTTTTGGCCTTGGCATGTGGCAGGATGGGTGTGAGGACTCTGGCAAGCTCTAGTGAGTCCTCCTAACATCAGCATGGAAAATCCCAAAGCCCACAGAACAGGTATCAGTGAGCTCCTGTGTGAAATTTCACACATGGTTTATTACGTGCTTTCAGCTGTTTGGCTTTTTCATACTCACGCACTATCTGCAGATGTTTTCCTGTGACTTACAGTGCAGCACCAAAGGAAAACACCACTAGGTTATCACAAAGCTGTATCTGAATAAACCACATCTGGGGGGTGGGTGGACAGCAGTGTAATCTATGACACAGTTGTTAGCAAGCCTGGAGCGTACTGGCCAAGCCATTGCGATGTCAACTCTTCAGGGATCCTGGGAGCAATTCTGGTAGTTGGTTGTGCTTCATCAGCTCTCTTACAGAGTCTGACTTGGTCTGCCCTCTTTGCATGAACTGGAAAATCTCTCTCAGCAGTACCAAGGAGCTCTAATTTCCTTAGGAATTTAGCGCTAAGTCTTATTTACAATGTGGAAGGAATGCATGGAGCAGCAAGGTAGAGAGAGCATGTTACCAGACTACCTGGTGCCATGGATCTTGAAGTGTGAGAGTGTGTCAGTGAGTGCTGATGGCAGGGACAAGCCAAAAGGCTATTTTCTTAACTCCTGCTGTTCCCCTCCTGCATCCCCCTCTGTGTTCATCATGTGGTGAAGATAGCAGATGGGCTGCCCCTGAGGTGACACGTGCCTACCTGCAGGGAAGAGGAGCTCTTGTACCAAGTCCCCAGTGAAAGCATTGCTGCTGGCAGGCAGGAAGTGCTGTAACTTGGCAGCAGGCCTCAGAGAGAACATTACTTTGTCCTTGTTCTTAGTTCTGTTTGCCAAGTTCCCTTCTGATTGCCAGACTGGTAGTGCATAGGGGAGATAACCCTGGTTCAGTGGGCAGCAGTTCAGTCTGTCATCAAACAGAAAATACTTGGGCAGAATTAACAGAGCCATATGCTAAACTAATTTGGTATCAGGCTTGTGGGTGTGGTTCTTTGGTACAAGCATGTTTTTGTTTGTCTTTCTGTAGAGAGAATTGAAATCTTCCATCACAATCTCCTTCTGTCTCTTACAGAGACATAGACCTGTGAACTGGTCTCTTACAGGCCTGTTAACAACTTCCGTGATCTTCCTCCTCGCTCTGTACCTCCAAACTAAGCTGCTGCCTCTCACCTCTCTCCAGTAGGCTTCCCAGCAGCAGTGGGTTTGTTCCCTTTTCCCCAGCTCTCCCATCACCAGCCCTGCCGGCTGGGAGACTTGTTTGTGCTCTATTCTCCATGGTTTGCTGAGTTTCCCCGCCACTTCAGGTAGTTTTGCCAGTCCAGTCCCATCACTCCCAACCCCTGAGCCCCCGCCCCAAAAGAAATATAAACATCGTTGCTTTAGAGTGATGTTTCTTTGTGAAATTTTACTGCTTTCTCTGTTGAAAAACATGATATGTCTTTTCTATTTTGATGCTTGTCTTACAATTTTTCTCACCTTCCTAGCTGCTGCTAATGGCTTTGACTGTGTCTGAGTGTGACTCCTAATCTCAGAGGGCATAATTGGTTGAGATCCAGGTCACAAATAATGCTTATGTTTACAGGATTTTGTCTAAATAACTTCCAGTGCAGATTCTTGCTGTATTGCTTAATATGGAAGAAAGTGTATTACTGTGCCCTGAACACATATTAAGACTTCATTATATCTGGGAACCAAGATGCCTGTGGATTTTACTCAGTAATACAGCTGCAAAGGATATCTTGATGCACTTTACCATGCAGGGATACTCTTGCAAGCTTTGCACACACTTGCAAGCGTTGCATACCACCAAATTGTTTTATTTTAATATGACAAAGCAGACCTGATGTCTCTGTTACTTCTTGAATTACTTTCTTGTCTATCTTCTGTAGCAAATATAACAGGTGGTGCACACACATGTAGGTGTATCCACCTAAAGCATCTGTTCTCTCTGGCCAGAGTATCTAGCTGTGAAGTAAGTCATTGGATTCATGTTGGTGTAGGGATCATAAGAAGAATTTTCCATAATATTAATGTGTTTGGGATTTTTTAAGCAGTAAGTGCAGCAGAAAACAACTTATTATTTATTGGCCATCTTAAGTGAGCTTGGGAAAGCAATGTTTTCCCCCGTGTTTCAAGTTAGCTGGTCTGATGTTATGAAGAAGCCACTCTTCCCTCACTGTTTGGTGTAGGTATCAAGCAGCAAGTGAAGGGATAAAACTGGATGCAGAGGAATGTGAGGCGGTTATGATGGCTGCATGAGGCATGATAGACAGCAGCAGGGTTCAACAAGGAAAGAGGTTTATATCATCACAGCTGCTGGCTGCATCTTTCTGATGCCCAAACCTGGGTGGAAATCTGTCTGTGCACTCTGAAGTCTTGCTGGTGCTGAACTTCAGGAAGGCATGGTGTTCATAAATGCTTTATTTCTATGCACATACCAGGCATATAGAGGGGATGAAATTGCTAATTGAGTGTGCTGTGTCAAAGCTTATCTTGCTTCTATACCTTTTCATGCTTTGGCAACCTAATATTGGGGTTTGTTTTGTTTTGTTACTACTGTGTTTTTCTGTAGCCATTTGTTGCTGAATGATAATTTCCATGTGTCTGTCAGAGCAGAATCCTGTGCAACCACAGCAGATGCACAAGGGCCAGATTATTCACACCAAAATGTCCCATAGGAGACAGTAACCCAAGCACAGAGCAAGGGTCAAAGGCAGTCACAATCTTCCTTGTTATAATCTGTTCTGGCCAGTAACTTTCTATTTTGGCGCAAAAACAAATACAGAAAATCAAACAGATTCTTTTATAAGGCACTGGCTCTATTTGGCATGCTTTAATATGCAGCAGTAATGGTGACCACTCTGAGCTGTGCTGGCTGGCTTTTGCAGTGTGCTATTGTGTTTCACTGAAGCAGACACTGAGGTAGTTTTAATGCTCTCTGTTTGGTTAGTGTCTAACCAAATATCCAAATATTTGTCAAATAACATCCCAGACCGCTTGGGTTCTTAGCATAAAGAAATGAAGCATTTTCACCCTTGTGAAAAATAGTTTGCTTTCTCCTTTATTAACTTGCTGCTGCCTGCTCTCTCACACAGCTACTGCTTACTTGCTGTCACTGTTGAGCTTATCCAGGGTGACATTGTCCTATTGTTTTGACAATAACCTTAATCTATTTGTGGAGTTCAAAGTAAAGGCTGTGTAGCCAGAGATGGAAATGCATGGGTTTAGGCAGCTTATAATGAAATAGTCTTTTACTTCAGCTGCTTTGAAGTCACTGCAAATCAGATGTTGGATTTGATGTGTTTTCAGGGATGTGAAATGAATTTAGTGGCTTCTAGCTGGTTGTGGTGAATCAGGTGTTCACCTCATGAAATGCTCCAATATAGAATCATAGAATAGTCAGGGTTGCAAAGGACCTTAAGATCATCTAGTTCCAGCCCTCCTGCCATGGGCAGGGACACCTCCCACTGAACCATGTCACCCAAGGCTCTGTCCAACCTGGCCTTGAACACTGCCAGGGATGGAATATAATCAAGCTTCATGAGTGGCAGGCTTAGCAGGTATGCCAGCGACTGTACCAGACTGGATGTAGCTTACTGTACTTACAAAGATTTTGATAAACCAAGTTGAAGGCAATTTAACAGACAGATCATTGAGTAGGAGACATGTTAGTACATGATTGCCTATACTTGTATGGGTTGTAAACACAAAGGATAGTAGGACTTCGAATGGAAGTCACTACAGAGCTGAGTTAGGTGGTAGGACCAATAGTTTCCTCTTAGCTGGTGTCTCTTAGTGCTGCTGGGGTGAGGGAACTGCCTTGGTACAATGATAGCAGTGTAAAATATCCAAGTCTGGGCTATCAGTATGGTGCCTTTATAGTAATAGACTCAAAGTAGCTTCACAGAAAGGGAGATAGAAAGTTATCTAGGAGAAAGCAAACTATTTCTGATTAATTTGAAAACACTTGATTTGTCCTTGCTCAGGAATGGGAGCATGTTATCTAGCTGAAGCACCCTCCCAGAAAACTTCGTCCCTTGTGGGAGTACTGGTGGCGGGGGTAAATGGCTGCAGATCCTCCCATCAGAAATGTCTGCTGCAAGGGTAAGACTGGAACAAGGCATTTTGCTTATGTTACATGGTTATTTAGATCAGTAGTGGCTCTAAATTGTAGCCAGTCGCATTATACTTTGGAACATGCTTTTGTGGAGATCCTAGGACTCTGGCTTCTCAAATGGAAGGAGCGCCAAGTATTAACAGGCAGCAAATGCACAGTATTTAGCCTATGCCTGGCAAATTCGCTTCCTTAGTTAATGCCAGAGGTCAGAAACAGTACCAAATTCCTTTCCTTTTGCCTTTTTGGGCTTGAATTCTCTGGATTCTTTAAACTGATACTTAGCTCAGCATCTGTTTCTGAAAGGCATACATTTCCCTCGATTTGCATTGTTTCATCAGTGAGGATGCAGTGAATGTATATACTGTGAACAAGACAATCTTTATTGCAATCACTTTTCTGACTGCAAGCCTCAGCTTTCAAGGCAATTAAAAGATAAGCCCACAGGTATATAAAACTGCCTCCGGCTTGTTACAATGATAGTGTTTGCTTAAGCTATTTTCTGTTATTCTCTGCTGCCATCAAAGCATTTCCTGCTAGTAATTCCTGCTAGTCACCAGTAACTTAACTATATGCATTCTCCTCCTCTTCCTTCCATTGATGGGAATCTGAGCCAAATCAAAAGAGATATTCAAGTTCTGTCTATGGATTAATGAGAGTTGAGCATCCTATTGGTGGAAGCAGTTCCTGTGTTACAGGAAAAATACTAAAAATAAGGAGTTTATCTACTATGAAGCATTTCAATATTAGTGCAGCAGTAGAGGGAAGAGCCTAGTCATGTGGGATGTATCAGTATGCACTGGATGAAATATAAATGCAAGCCAAAAAGATAAGCTGTTGTTGAACTGTGTTCAGTCTGTGTTCATCATGGCTCTAGACTCACAACAAAGTGATGAACAATCAAATGTCTGTTGACCTTATTCATCTGAAATGCTGCTGAGATACATTCCTATCTTTCTCACTGCTCTGATGACTAATCTTCCCTTATTTGTGCTTCAGTGCCTTTATCTGTCAGATAGCAATGATGATCTCCATTTTAAAGCTTGTTGGGGTATACCAGTGAAGAACATACATAGGATCTGGACACAAGGGTTTTTTATTTTATCCTCCAGAGTATAGGAGTGAGACAAAGGAAGACGTAGTTGCTACTTGAAGGATGAGCATCAGGGACCTTAAGTGTCTTCTAAAGTATTTTAGAGGCTGCTTGGTCCATAGTGCTTTTTTGAGGACTTGAGGTCAAATAATACACCAGTTTGTATTGTGCAACTGTGATATTTCCCCAGAAGATTTTAGTGCTTTGTAAGCAATTGTCATTGTGAATTTTAGGCCCCCAGTCAGTTGCATCTAATAGCCTTCTCTTATGTTTTGAATCACTTTATTCTCATTAAGTGAAAGAGAAGAGTTTGTAATGAAACATTCTCTCCTTTCCATTTCTTATGGTCACTGTGTCTGGTCTTTTACAGATGCTTCAGGAGTGGAAATGACTGAAAAATCCTGTGATACTTGTACACTCTTCTTCTCTACAGCTCTCTCTGATCTATGGTGGTATTACTTCTCTGCTATTTATAGGTCATATTTTTGCAGAGTTATCAGCTCACAATGCTTCTGATTTTGACAGTTTGTAGTTCATATACATCTCAGGTCAACTAAAGTACATCCATTTGTAATGTGATTGATAGTCCTTTGGGCCTGACCCCTCATTCTGGGACTTCAGCTTTTCCACCATATATCTTCTTTTTAATGTAACTGTGTAAATAGCCTGTGCCTGTGTGGCCATACTTAAACTCTCTATGTCCCTTCTGTGACAAGCCACCTAAAATTTGTAACCACATTTCCATGAATTTTTGTAAAACGTCTCCGTATACTTTCCCCCTTCTGCTTAGGTCTGCCAGAGTATCTCTTGTTGTCTGTCAAATGACTTCTCTCTGTAAAAATATATTCCTCATTTCATGTTTGGAACGCAGTCTGAGACACAGTAGGTCGATCTTCTGTCTCTTAGGGAGACTATTGTCTTTTCACATTCTTCTTTCAAAACACTGTGATTCTTACAGTGTTTCACATCCTGTCTTGTTCTCAATATATAGCCTGTTTGAGTTCTGTCACTCTGTTACACAGCCCTGACTTTCCTGTACATCATGCAATCAGGGAATAATTCATGTTGGAAATGACATCTCAAGGTCATCTGGACTGATCCCTTGCGCCAAGCAGTACTAGCTTTGAAGTTATATTGGGCTTGTAACTCATGGCCTTTCTAAACCTTAAGATTTGTCTTCAGCTCCAAAGATGGAGATTCCCCATGCCTCAGATCTCCTATTCCAATTCCCCCTTTCCCCCTCTCCAGTATCTAGTGAGAATTTTCCTTTATTACAAATTGCAGCCATTTGTTCTCCTCCTAATATTATGCAGCTCCGGAGAGACTTTGGTTTCATCTTCTGTATACCTCCCCTTCATGTAGTTGAAGCCCCCAATACCATCCCTTAAGCCTCTGTTAAGACTGCTCAAGCCCACTGTCCAGCCTTTCATTTACTTGCTTCAGCTTCTTAATCATCCTGGTGCCCCTTCATTACTCTTCCTCCAGCGTATCAGTGTCCATTTTGTGTCGGGGAGCCCTGAACTGGCCCCACTACTGCAGGCACAGTTTGCAAGTGTGGAGTGGAGCAAGCTAATCACTTCCATTGATCTTCTGACTTCCTTTCTTTTAAGACAGCCTAGCACACAGCTCATCTTCATCCTCGAGGGTGACTGCTGAGTTATATTTAATTTGTTGGCCACTGAACCCCAGGTCCTTCTCCACAAAGCCATTTCCAGCCAATTGGCTGAAACATAAATTGCTGTGGTAAATTATACAGAATATAAGAAGATAGTGTTATATGTTTAAATTGTCGTAACCATATTTTTGGTCTTTGAACTTTGTTTTGAAGAGATTAGTATTATTCTCTGATGCTCCTTTTCTCAGAATTTTCTATACCTCTTTATTTTTAATACCAGGCTTAGTAAATACTTGTAATATCCAGAATAATTTTTATCCTCTTATGAAGTATTCTAGCATCTTTATTTTCCAGGCACTACTAATCATTCTGTGAAGGTCAGTATCAGGAAATACCTGACAAGTGCCTCTCAATCTTTTGACCCTAATGTGAGACAACTGACCAGGGCCTGTTTTTCAGAGTATGTAAAAATGTTGTGAAGATACATCTTTGAACCTTAGTGTCAGGTTTTATTGGAGTTCCCCCCCCGCCTTTTGTTTTCAGTGCAGAAGAAATGGAACTAGAGGAGTGAGCTGTATGTTGGTAGAACTTTTTGTATTTAGTTCTTACATTCTCATCTACTATTTCTGTGCAAGTCCCATGAAATCTCTTACCAAGAAGGGAAGGACCCAGCAGGAGTTTTGGGACTCCCACCTATGACAGCATTATCATTGATAGCAATAATAATGACACCACAGTGAATTTACAGGATTTGGGGAATAAGATATTCTTTTTTTGCAAATTAAGGTTATTTGATTTGAAATTCCATGAAAAGCATCAGCAAGAGAATACCATGGTGCTGCTTTAGAAACAGCTTTTGAATGACGTGTCTTTACACAAATGTTTTCTGAAGTATTTGAGTTGAAATCTTCTTTTGAAATTAGTTTCAAATGCTCCAGTTCTTGGATCTATCTTTTCTCTAGGGCCCCTGCCTGTGTTGCTTTCAGAGATGTAAAGCTTGGAAGGCTCCAGGTATCACCATGGTAGGAGGAAGACCTGACAAGGCAGCAACCTTGTCTTTGAGTAGAAAACACTATTTTGCAGGCTTTTTTAGAGGATATTGTTATTCTGCTTTACCACTGGTATATTTACTGAACTGGAATGTATTTTGTGTCAAAACGAAGGCAAGTTGCTGCTGTTATGTTTAAGTGCCAGCTCTTCTCTTACCATCCCTCGCATCCTGGCATTTTCTATGCCAAAAAAGACAAGCATCTTTCTAGTGTTGTGATAATGATTATGGGTCCCGTTTGACCAGAATGTGAAGGTCAAGTTGATTTCCCCTGTGGAAGCAAGGTATGGTGCAGGTTTCTAGATCAGATTTCCAATCCAAAAAGCACTTATATGTAAATATGGTAAAGGATGATAAAATTAAAGTGTCATCCATACAGATGCCAAACTAGTGCAAATCAAAAAGGTGGCCCAGTAGTCATTCTATCTATTCCACATCAATAACGAGAAACACTAGGCTGAAACAGCTTTTCATGGATGGCCTAAGGTGGTTTTTTGGAGGTTTTTTTTGGTTTGGGTTTTTTTGTTTGTTTGGTTGGTTTTGGGGGAGTGTTTTGGGGTTTTTTTGGTTTGTTTTTTTTTTTTTTAGTTTAAACAGCATTTCCTGTTTAAACAAGGGCAATCCATGGGGCCACCGACTTCAATAATAGAAATCAGAGTCTGTAAAGATGCAGTCAGTTCCTGGTCCTGAAGCAGTAGCAGGTTGAGGTGATCTGTCATCAGGAGTATCACTCCTGTCATGATACGTTATGCAAGCAGGGATTTTAAGGTTGAATCCATGTTGCTAAGCATGAGACCAACCTTTACTTTAGAATCCTCTTTTCTGGGTTAACTTAACCTGGATTTTTTATATGTTTATCAAAGATTTATTAAACGTAATAAATGCTGTAGTATTAAACTTCAGATGTACAACACCAAGGAAGTACCTGTTTTCCTGTCTAAGTAGTAGATGGCAGAAATGTCGTTGCTGAAGTTCACTCTTGGATAGGAGAGAGCTGGAGCTCTGCCCCTATTTACCTGCAAGGAGTAGAGGAAGCAAGGTGGAGCTAATGGGCAGAGACTAATTAAAATTTATTCCTGCCTGAAAGCAAAAATGTATCCCCAGTAAAGCATTGTCCTGAAGTCCTTTGGTGTGTCAATGAAGGGAGCTCAAAGGAGCACACTGCCAACAAAAGGACCCTGAACCACGGGGTGTAGTTGCTTATTCTTTGTCCTAAACCAGAGCAGTGCCATGTCTGTCCTCTTCAGTTCATGAGTGCAATGACCATTTCTTCATGAAGGAGGTTTTGACATTTTTAGCCAGTGTTGTTTTATTACGTGGTCCTTTTTTGTGAACACTGTGAGAGGCAGGAACGTTCCTTCTCTTCTCCCAGCAGCCCTTGTTATCAACCATGCTTGAAATGCTTTCCTCCCTTAGAGAGTACTTCGTGGAAAATAGGTTGCTTTGTCAGGCCTGGGTCTTCAACAGCTATACCTGTGAGAAAGCTCTGCTATGCGAAAACATAATCATCTCTTTCAAGAAATCAGTGATCACTCCAGGATATGTATTCCCGACCTGTATTATTGTTGGTCTCTTCTGATACAACTGTGTGGTTGTTAACATGGAATTGAAACATAACTTTAAAGTATCATCAGACACAATGTCCTCATGTAACTGAAAGGTTATGGTAAAGGAACAGTAATTCACAGAATATCAAGGAACTGTAACATGGCTTTCTTTCCTGCCAGTTCCTAATAACTTTTTCAAATTCCTAGTGGATGGTTAAGGGCAGTGTTGGAAATAAGATGGTCATTCCATCATGCTTGGAAATCTACTAGATCCAGGTTATTTCGGGCAAAATGAAGAAAATAATTCCAAAAATGTCTAGCACTCTGTGCAACTGTTACAGCTGTATCCCTGTGCTGTTTCCAGTGTCAGAGATCTGGTGCACCTGGGGAGGAGCAGCCCTGGTTGCTGTGGCTGTGTGGTCGTGACTGTGCTATGGCACTCATTGTGATGGCTGTCACTGTGATGGCTGTGCTGTGTGTTGTGAGCCAGCACATCGCTGGGGATAAAAACCCAGCCCAGCAGTTCTTTCCTGGATCCTGCAACAGGAGGATGGCTGGGTTCCTGCAGCCCTTGTACTCAGTGGGAAGGTAAGAAAAACTTCACAGCAGCTTCCTGAAAAGCAGCTGGTCAAAATAATGAAAGTGATGAACCCTAGAAGTGGATCTGATAATTTTTTCTGACATATTTTCCATCTAAATGGCAAATCTACCCATGTTGTTTACAAGGAGAACTGCAGCACTTCGGTTTCTGTTGTTGGTTGAAACTAAGCAAACTTGCCCATTGAAGCCAGGCTGGAAGAAGGTAAAATTAGTAGGGTGAATGTAAACCCAGGATATCATTAAAACTAGTTTTCTGAAAGGCTTGTTAGGAACAGGGTGAAATTCTCAGTAATACTGACAGGTGCCAGCAGAGGGCATTCGGAAACTTGGCCTTTCTGCTCGTTTGTCTTCCAACTGATCAGAGCCCCTGAGCAATTTCTGTGTGAGGCTGATGTCCTGCGGTGCCGGTGGCTTCTGTGTTGGTACCGGCTTATGGTGAAGGCAAATTTTCTGGGTTTGATATTTGGTTGTGGGTTTTTTGTTGTTGGTTTGTTGTGGTTTTGGTTTTTTTGTTGTTTTGGTGGTGCTTGGTTTTTGTCTTTTTTTTTTGTTGTTGTTGTTTGGTTGGTTTTGTGTTTGGGTTTGTTTTTTGGTTTTTGGGTGGTTTTGGTTTTTTTGGTTTTTTAGTTGACATATGGAATATCATCAATAAAATATGTATCTGAGTTATTTCCAGATTAGGATAAGTACTGAGCCAGAAAGCTCTGGCTTCTATCAGGGCGCAGTATTTGGGTGTGAGCGGGTAAAAGGCCAGAATAAGTGAAAAAACAGTGTATTCTCTGTTTTCTTTCCAGTGTTCGTTATGTGTAAATCAGCAATCTAAAGTAAAGCCTGGTTACTGCATAAGAATTACCCTGTTTAGATATTAATTACACCTCCTCTATCCTAATATCGTTGGCACAAGGCTCTCAGCAGTGACCGTTTTAGCTCAGTGCTCTGTCTTGAGTACTGAGAAAATTGCACATGTAGGAACAATAAAAAAAGAACAGCTACTGACTTTTTGCATTCATGACCAAAATATCCAGTTGCATTTTCTATTGATCAGTGTTTTTGTTGTTTACATGGGGTATGTAACACGGTGGAGTACAGAACAGGTCTCTCACCAGCAATATATTTGGAGAGAGCTGTTGTTAAATCATTGAGTAAATGTGCAAAGATATTAAAGTATAAGAGCATTTAATAATAATGCTTTTCTGTTCTGGGGCTTTGGATCAAGTGATTCCTATCCATCAGCTTTGATTCAGGCTTTGGCAGCAGAGACTTTCTTGAAGAGACTTTCACCAGACTTTTTTAGTTAAAAGAGAGTCTCAAGGCATCTAATAAATGAGGACGGGATTGAACCTTGAGACTGGCTTGGCCCTTTCTGTTTCAGATCTACCGGCTGAGGTCTGAAGAGATGGAAACAGATCTGGCTTAGGTCTTAAACCCATATACACATAGGAAAATTTCAATGCATTCTGCATAAAGCCTCTACTAAAGCATGTAGCAGAAGTGGCTGTAGGACTTAGACCTCTGAACTCTACATGCTGTGCTTTGTCCCACATGCAGAAATCAGCCTTTGTTAGCTTTTTTTGAAAGGCAGAATATACTGCTAAACATGGGGTGTGCTTGTGAAACCAACTGAAGTGCATTTCACACCTTTGCATTACAATATATGGCTTCAGCACTGTGAGGCTATTAATGCTTTTAGCTTTTTTAGCTCTTTGGAAAAATGCTAATGAAAATTAAGGAAACTTTTTTTTAAGCAATGTAAAGATGCATTAAGTGGATCTGTTTGTGGTTTCTTGATTTGCTACCATGCATACTGAAATATTCCAGATGTGAATTTTAGTATAAGGGGTGGCTTTATTGCATATACTAAGAAGCCACGTTTGGAGATTAGTTCCTCTAAATCTCATTTGTGGAAAGATATGAGTTATGCTGCCAAATATGATTTATTTAGTACGGCTTGATAAAGTGTCTGGAACAAGATCTTTCTGGGAGCCAGAAAGATATTGATTTATAATATAAGTGTCAGTAGCAAAGAGAGAGTAAAAAAAGAGGAGCTGGAGGGTACATTTATTGATACATATTTCATATATTCTTCACTTCTTATAACACCTACTAACAAAATGTACCTGACATGTCCTTCTGTTTTGTGGTATCTGTATGTCAGAGCTTTCCTTTACCTTTTGAAAACACTAGCTTGTTAGTGAATGTTAGTTTGTACTGCAGTACCTTCCTACATTGCTTTGTGCTTCCACATGCACATGTTATAGAAGAACTCATTGACTTCACCTGAAATACCTTGCAGAATCCCTAAACTTGATTATTAATGTTGGATGGTTGGTTTCAAAGGTGTTTGGTTGCATCTTTTCAGTATAGATATCTGTTAGCTGTAAAAAGTGTACTCTTCCTTTGTGGAGGCTTGTCATTGTGGATGAAAAGCAACTTGTTCCCTTCTTGCAAACATGCTTGAATAATTTGGGAGAGGGAAGGCAGAGCAGGACATGGGCTCTTTGTTGTGAAAGGAGCACAGAAGAAGGGAGCAATTTACTCAGACCTTGGACAAGTGGGTCCGATGCTGTAGTTTTGCATCAGCATGATGGGAATGCAGTGGTTACCACTATAGAAAAGCTGTATGTTTTGGAAATGCAAAGCCGTTCAGTACTGCATGCCCAAATCCAACAAAATTCTTGGCTCTGACTGAGCTTCTTTTGGTATGTGAGAAATGATTTCTGTAAGCAAAGCTTGAATACTCCCTATGTGATGACAGTGTGTCTCACTCCTTTTCACTACCACCACCTGTCCATATTGTATTTCCCCATTTCTGTGTTGTCTTCCCTTGCTTCTACTGAGTGGTAGCTGTTAGTGAAGTACTTTAGAACAATGTCAAGGTTACTAGAAATGTGGCAGACCTCCATTTCCATTTGCAGACGTGTCTTGGAGGAATGAAGTCAATACATAGGATGTAATACTTGTTCTGGTTGAAGTGAGCTTTCACCCAGTGAGTGTAATGATTCAGCACAGAGTGGATAACATTGGAATCACTGGTCACATGTAAATGCTCTTCTAGTAAATTCAAAGAACATTTTAGTAAAGGCTAGTTGTTATGCTGATAATTAACAGTAAAGTTAACCTTTTGCGCAGAAAAGCTCTTTCTTGGTATCCACTAGGTACCAGGGAAAAAAAAAGTATCTTAGTATGTGTTATGCATTGATGAGTTCATGTTCATGTTGCTTGTGCAAACAGTCAGATTTCAGGTTTGTGTTGGGTACCTTGTCCTTATCATTATGCTGTTATTATGACTATCATAGAGCATGTCTGTCACCAGTACTGTTGCACAGATACCTAGAAACCTCAATAAGATGGTAAGAGATGGTATAAAAAAAAGGGCTGGAGAGCAAAATTGAAGCACAGGGATTGAATCAACGACTCAGCATGAAGGTCTGTGTCAGAGATGGACCAGAAACTCTGCCTGAAAGCCTACTTAATTTTCAGAGGCAAAGTCTTAGTCCTTCTTGTCATTTTATCTGTGAAGTAGACCGACTCCCATCTTTCCCTCCCTTCTTCTAGGAAAAGGATGGATCTAATCCTCATTCAGCACATCAGGAGGCATATCAAGTTTTTTGAACTGCCCAGGCTTAGTGTAGAAGGACAGCTGACAGTAAAGTAGCTGCAGATGTCTCATTTAGGTATTTCACATCTACAGGGTGATGGCTTTAAATTGTTCTCTAAATTAAAAAGTTTCTCAGAAGTTTGCCTCTGTGCTCTTCAGACCTGTAGGTAGATCTCCCACTGACTTCTGTGGGTGCTGGATCTGCCCACACAGGAAGAAGGAGGAGAACATTTGAATCCTGGAATAAGTACTAGCTGAGCTGATAAATCCCAAGAGCTTTCTCATTGCCATGGCTGCGTGGGTCCCTACTCCAGGGAGCCACTCTGCTTCTGTGTATCCTCTAATCTGCTTTAGGGAAATTTCCATGCAGTACTGCACAGTGCATTCAGACCATGCATCTTCCAAAAACACATTGAAAAACAAAAACAGGGCTATGATGAACAACCTGATACAGAATAAACTATGGCATTCAGCAGCAATGGGAGGCTATAACAAAACATGTATTCAGCAGCAGTGTCCTGGTACTCCTTTGCCTGGAAGGAAAAATAAATCTAAAAGCCAGATTCTTAAATTAAGCTGACTTGTGTATATGGATTGGCAGGTAGCAAATAACAGTGTGAAGTGACTTCTGGCCCTTACTGGCTGCTTGCCTTGAAAGAGAAAGGAGCCAGCAGTGCTCCCAGATGGAGGAGCCAGAGGGAGTCTAATATTGTGACATGTGAGGTTCCTCCATAGATGCTGAGGCCCAGCTGGCAGCTGATTCTCCAGCAAGGCTGGTGACAGCTTGAGGGAAGGGCACTTCACCTGTGCCATAGCAGGATAAATTATATAGTCGAGCCTTGGCATGCATAGCTCAACTGAATCAGGAAAACAGAGCCTCTACTCAAAGAAAGGGGGAATAGTAAACAAATCGTAGGGCACAGTTCAGACATGCTGCTGCAGATATTTTCTAGTAGAAATGAAAAAGGCAGCACATACATGGGGGAGAAATACTTCAGTGGTGGCACTTTGCCTGAGCAGAAGCCTCTGCAGTTTGAAGATCGTTATCTGGGTTCTCAATTTGTGTAAACCCATCCAGTGCTTTTGATTTCCTTGTAGTTATTTTGCAGGCTGAGAATCTTGCTTATATATCTGATTCATGACTGAGGAGCATTAGCATCTGAGGGATTTGTATCAAAAACCAATGGTTAATTAGCATGTAATGTTAAAAGCAGATCTAGTTTAAGTGAACTGTGCTTCAGTGCACCTATCTAGGTAGAGATTTGATCCTTGATTCTAAAGAAGAAAATTGAGCTGGCAGGTCACAGCTTGGGCTGTGACCATGGCGTGTGACCTGGCCATGGGCAGGGATGGCTCACAGCAGACCATATTACCCAAGACTCTGTCCAACCTGGCCTTGAACACTGCCAGGGATGGAGTATTCACAACTTCTTTGGGCAACCTGTTCCAATGCCTCACCACCCTCACAGTAAAGAAATTCTTCCTTATACATAACCTAAACTTCTCCTGTTTAAGTTTGAACACATTACCCCTTGTCTATCATAAAATACTTTGGGTTGGAATTGACCTTAAAATTCACCTAGTTCCAACCACCCTGCCATGGGCATAGACACCTTCCACTAGACCAGGTTGCTCCAAGCCCTGTCCAGCCTGGCCTTGAGCACTGCCAGGGATGGGGCAGACAACTTTTCTGGACAACCTGTTCCAGTGTCTCAACACCCTCAAAAAAAAGAACTTCCTTGTAACTAATCTACTGTCTTTCAGTTTAAATCTATTCGCCCTTGTCCTGTCACTACATGCCCTTGTAAAAAGTCCCTCTCCCGTTTTCTTGTAGGCACCTTTAGGCACTGGAAGGCTATAAGGTCTTCCCTGAAGTTTCCTCTTCTCCAGGCTGAACAACCCAACTCTTCCAGCTGGTCTCCATACAGGAGGTGCTCCAGCCCTTGGAGCATCTTCATGCCCTTCTCTGGACTCACTCCAACAGGTCCACATCCCTCTTGTGTTGTGGGCCCTGGAGCTGAATGAAGAACTGCAGGTGCGGTGTCACGAAAGCAGAGTAGAGAAGGGAATCACCTCCCTCAACCTGATGGTCACTCTCCTTTAGAAGCAGCATGAAGAGACATAAGATTTTCACATGTATAAGAGGGAAACAGGCTCCCATCTTCTACTGAAACCCATTTTCCCTATTTAGTACATTCCTTGATCCTTCTTCATAAAAAAGGATATACTGATAAAACTCAGTCATCTCATAGATGATCTGTAAGTGGTAACATAAGACTTTTAGTCACCATTACATATACAGTAATTGGCTGCATTGAAAGTCTGTCTTGTAAATGCATGATCATAGTTTATTTGTTGTGTAATGAATTGTTTATTCTCCTCCAATGCCAGAAGCTGTTGCCATGAACACTACAAAGTGCTGATTTACTTGCTGTCAAGTCACTGTGATTATTCACTCTCCTGAAATCCTTGCTGCTTCATCCCTTCCCTTTGCATGCAAAGGGAGAAAACTGCAAAAGTGTGAGCTTTGTTCTTTTACCCAAAAGAGGCTTTGTGAGTGGAACACTGATTTTCAAGAGCAGCCGTCAGAGAAGTCTGCACAAGTGGTGTGTGGCAGCAAAAGCCCTTTGCCAAAATTCCCCTTCAGTGATGAGGTGGAGGAGCAGCAGCCTTCAGAGTAAATATGCAGGGGATTCTGGAGGCAGTGCATTTTTGGGTCTAGCCGGTGTCGAGGCTACTGGGGCTGCTGTCATACTGGACAGGACTGGTTGTATCTGCATGCATGCCTGTGACCCCTGCCTGACGTGGTGTGACAGAGTGCCTTTTCCAGCCTCAGTGAGAGCAGACGATGGTAGTGGCTTCCCCTGCTGCTTCATGAGGGCCAACTGTAGTCTGGAGAAGACCCAAGTCTTCCTCTGTTCCAGCCCTCTTGCAAGGGGAGATGGCTTGATGATGAATGTGAGGTACAGGTGTAGTTAAGTAGGTCCTTTTCCCCCAGGATCTTTTCTTCCCTTTGCAGTTGCAGTTGTGAAGCCTGTAGGGCTGTCACATTGGTGCTACGCTTTCACGACAGCTCAGGCTGTTATGACAGTTGCACTGCCTGTTGCAGATTTTCTCCCTTGAAAGATCCTTATTTAAAATCCTAGCCATCAAGAAGTCTAGTTAGCTAATTGTCAGAGCTTGTCATGCTATGTAATTAATTTTTGGACAGCATTCAGATGCCTCTTCAGGAGTGCGTAAGGGTATGTGTGGAACTGCATCTCTTCTGCCCTGTTACTGCAAGAATTGACTTGCACTTCTTGCTGGTTCAAAGAGAGCTGCAGACATCTTCGCAGTAGGCTTTGTGGAGGATTTAAAATAAGGAGCTTCTGTAACCTGCTCCTACAGAAAAATCTAGCTAACCTTGCTGCTAGTGCAGGGATTTGTTTACAACTGGCTGGGGATGACCAAGGGGATTCCTTTAGTCTCATCAACTTGCTGTTAGGAGCTTGCTTATTGTAGCCTAATAATTCTGTCCTGGAAGCACTGAGATGAAACAAGCAGCCCTCAAGCTAAGGTCTCTGTCTTGGATAGGAAGGATAAGGCTTCAGCATCATAGATTTAAGAGTGCCATGCTGCAAACTACTTCTGATGCACACTCACAGTTAAACAAGCTGCTTCTCATGCCTAAGGTTTCATACACTGCAAATACCAGCCTGTCCCTGCCTCTGGCTGAGTGAGGTGGGAATAACCCTCAGAGCTGCATTGATCTTGTGAAAAATAAAAAGTGCCTGTACATATAATACAAGTATGTATTTCTTTTTCTGGGAAAAATGCCAACATTGAGCTTCTAATTTTGAGCCATTGCCATCCTGGGTGCAGTCTATTGAATTTTGGGGTTGTTTTGTTTTGAAAGCTGTGTTATAGACATTAATGTCAACATGGAAAGTGGTTTTTTGTTTAGAGCATAATAACAAAAAATCATCTTTGAGGTGCCCTAACTGCTCAAACATTATTGCAGGAGAACGTTTTGCTTTTAAACTCAGTGTGCAGCACCTGTGCTGTCCTGATTCATCCCAAGATTTTCAATAGCATCCTAGTGGAGGCAGAATAAAGCATGGCTCTCACTGGAGCCTCTCTTCTGTCAGAGCCCAGCGTGGTCAAAAAATAAACTTAAATCACAGCAAAGTTGTTGAAGCCAATTCTTTAAGCTGCTGTCAAACTGAGAGGAAATAGTCCTATGCACAAAAAAAAATTCATCTGTTTTTATGGCATTTCAAGAAGTGTATATAAGCAGGGATTCAGGACCGAAATGTTTCTGATACAGGAATGCAGACTCTATCAACAGTCGTTGTATGGATGAATAAAACAAGATCAAAACATGCCAGAATTAAACTAGTAAAGCCTTGTAGTGTCTTCTACTCAGCCATTTCTGTTTGTCATGCACATCTCTTACTAAATATTGGCTGCTGTGCCCATAGCTGTGTGCCTTTCTCTGCAGCCCCTTTCATAGCTCAGAAGGCCCAGGTAAGATGAGTGCTCAGTTAAACTCTGCTCATCGCTTCAAGTGACAAGAGCTGCTTGTCTTGAAATTTCATTGTCTTCATCTAAAGGAAGTGACCCCCTTTCTCTTGATTGTTCTCCAGCAACCTCTGATTTACAACATTTCAGACATCCTGGTGACCCTTGGAGTTTCCTTTTTTGCTTTTGATTTAAGAGAGCTCCTAGAAGTGCAGTCTGTCTTCCTAGGTGATAAGTAAAAAAGGACTTGGAAGCAGACTGTGCCCTGAAAAGTGCAAAATGTGGGCATGAAAGGTAGAGGAAAAAAATGCTTTTCTGTGTGCTAAGAAATAGGGCCAGAGAAAGATTGATAGCTATGCTTTGATTACAGGTGGAGCCAGGCGGAGGTCTGGCTGAATAGCTACAGCAGCTCCCACGATGCAAGGCTCCCAGCCTACCGGCAATGGCCTGTTCTTGTTCCCAGGAGGCAATGTTCTTCCCCTGTCCCTCAATGCTTGGTGGCTTTCAGTGGCTCCAGTCCCATGTAGATCACTTCCCAGACAGCTTTCCTATGATTTGTATTTCTCCACCACTTCTCAGGAACACGGGACATTATGGTTTCACATACTATTTTAGCTGACTGTTTAGTGAGAACCATACCATTTTGCAAACGTGGATGCAAGAGGCTCTGCACATTGATCTGATGGGGAGATCAGGTGATCTTGGCATAATATTTTTGACAATGTAGGTAAATCCTGCTGTTTTGCAGCAGCAGAGGAAAACCTGCAAGTTGGTATTTTCCTGCTGGGCAAAGCAGCCATAGGGGAACATTGCCAGGTTGAGTTCAAACCAGTTATCTTATTATTGAGAACCACCGGGACTGTAGGAAGAAAAGAGGATGCTTTTGATGTCATGTCTGTCTGTTTATGAGCTTCAATAAGCAGCAGAGACCAGGCTGTCCCAGGGGCCAAGAAAGAGGAACCTCTTGTGTAATTACTCTGATCAGCAGGTTTTGCTATATGGATTTTGTGATTTGTAGTTTAGGATTAAAAAGACCAAAGACCTTTTAAATATGGATTTTATTCTGCTGATTGTGTCATCGTCCAACAGATGTGAAGCCAGCCAGTGTGCATCAGACCCTTCATCAACTAATTAACTCAAGTTGTCAAGCTGCAATCAGTGAGCTGCTCTCATACTAAAATAATAATGATAAATTCCTCTCATCTGAAGCTGTCAGCTTCCAGCTGCATGAGTTTGCAGGATCTGTAATTTACTCCATGAAGGAAAATCAGATTTGCACCTCTGTCTTGCCAAAGGCAACTTTGGCTTGGTTTCCCTTCTAGGGGAGTTTGCTGTTGGAGGAGCAGCTAAGGCCAGGCCAGGATTATGTCAGGGCTGGTAGTGTAGCTACTACCTGCTATCACTGTTAGATGTGGTGCCCTGCGGCACTGTGAGTCCTGCCCGTTTCACAGGGGACAGAGGAGCAGAGAATGTGCGCCCCCTCTGGGCCACGCCCGGGGACTTTCACACTGCTCGCGCTTGTGTTTTTCCGGTTGCTTGATAAGCTGATCTTTGTCTGTTTGTTTTGGGTTGCATTTTAAAAATTTCTCTGAAAGGGGTATGTGTCTGTTGAAATTCTTCCCATGGTTATTTTGTGAGGCAAGAAAGGTGCTGCACATTTCGCTATAGGACAGGTTCTAAGACCTGGCTGAAAGCTTAAATGTGCAAGAATGCCTTTGGGACCACTTGTCTGACTCACAGAGCTGGCAGGCCAGCAGGGAGGCCTCACAGGCTCTGGTGAGGATGTAAGCCCTTCTTCCCTCCCAGTTCTTGGAGCTTTAATACCCTGTTACATCTGTCCTGGCATACCTATCCTGTCTTAAATGCAATGAAGAAATCTCATTCCACAGTGCTGAAGGGAGTCCTGGATTCAACCCTCCTGCCTTTCTGTCTTGCATAAAAAAACCAAATTGAAAGCCATTTCGTCTGGGTATGACCAATTTACAGCAGTCCTGCTCACAATGATGTCCATGCATCAGTGAGGAGAGAAGCTTGCTCCCAAGATTTGCCTGGACTAAGAGCAGCTACACTTTTGAGGTGTTGAGATTGGAAGAGCACCTTGCAGTGATCTCAGTGTGTTTTGGATCAGGCTCCAAACACATTATGCTGTTTGAGCTAGGCAGTGAGTATAATTGTCTTCTGGGTATTTTAACTTTCTGCTCTTGAAAATACATTCAGCGTCTTGGCATGTGGAAAGCAGCAGAGGTATGGTTCTAGCTTTGTAGTGTTTGACCCCTGTAGGAATTTTTACAGATGTGTTAGTTTGTTTAGCTTTTCTGCTTCCAAACAAAATGGAAGCAAACATAAATAATTATTTTTTTGCTTTATCCAGACTTCTAACAGGAGATTTGTATAGTCTTCTAAGAAATAATAACTAGCTGTTACTGTAATGAATCTGTTTGCACAGTGTAAACATAACAAATACAAATTAAAAGTACACTTTACCCTACAGCATAGGTTTTGTTGACAATTATAAAAGGCTATAAAGCATCTCAGTTAAAGTTTTATAGGCTCATAATTATGCATTATTTGAGAGAAACATCATTAGCAGTATCAGAGCTATGCAGAAACTTAATATGGTCATCAGGTGGAAATATGTGTAAAATATGTTCCTAAGGAGGTGGTCTTTCCCCATCAACAGAAATCCTGTCTGAAGGCAGAAATGCAGAACACAGAAATCAGGAGGGCTGGCTCTTCTTTCTACTTTCCTTGCCATTTTGAAAACTATAATGCAATAGATATCCTAATCATTTTTCAGTTGGCTTCTTGGTGATTGGATGCAGAAATCATTTTTAATATATAAATCTGCCTTCATAAAAATACCCATAAATATAACACAGTAAACAAATTGCTTGGAGGTTGGACTGCAGAAGAGGTTGACCTTGTATTTTTAGTAGTTTAATGCACGATAGGGCTTAGATTTAGCAGGATTAAGTTTTGCAAAGGTTCTGTGCCAAGTATTTCTTAGAGAGTAGAAATATCTGAAAGCCAAGTGTAAACCAATAGGAAACACTGCTCAGGTGAAATTTAAGCATGAATATGGTTTCATTAAATCCAGATTCTTGCCCAGTGTGCAAAATGAGCAATGACTTTAAAGACTAAGCATGCTTTGGAAGTACTTTTTCGATGAGGACATCTGAATTTCAGCTCCTCTTTCATTTTATGTCATTAAAGCTCTAAGTTATGTCTTTATTTCTGTCCAAACAAAGCCCCATGATTAGATGACTCTCATTAGGGCCTCTGTATTATCCTTGGTAACAGAGTTTAGGTATGTTTTGCAAAAAGGGAATCATACCTGTGCTGCCTTAAAATAGAGATGCCTCTTCTTTCTGTGTAGATGTACCTTTCCTTAGGGAAATGAGCTTATTTTGGCAGTGAAATATAAAAAGAGACAGATTGTAGTCATGTGAACAAGCAAATACAGATATATGGTTTCCAGAGCAGGTGATACTTTTTCTTCCAAAAGAGCATTTTTATTTCAAGCATTATGACTATTATGCTCACTAATATGTTTTTAGGAGTGTAAATCTTAGGCTGTTGTTTTAAATTGTTTACCCGCATGTGTTATCTGTTCAAAAAATATAGTTGAAAGCATGTCTGCTGGTAGCACTCCTAAAGTTATTTTTGACTGTTCATTGTTACAAATGCTTGGAATGGCAAAACAGAAAGGCAAAGCTTGTGCTTCTACCCAGAATTTCTTTCTTTATTTTTTGATAGCACAAGCTCTTCTCTTTTTGCCTGAATGGTTACAGAGATGTCAAGGATAAGAGATCTGCTGCTGCTTACTTTTATTATGTGAAATGATATAAGCCCTATGATTCTTTACAATGTCAGGAAAAGGGATAATAGCTGATAACATAATATATAAAAATATATGTGGGCAGTTGCATATTCTGTGTACAGGTCCATTGCATTTTAGTATCAATATTTAATCATTACCTAGTGGTTTTGTTTGTTATTCCTTTCAAATACTCTTTTAATTTGTTGCATGTTCTTTAATTTTAAGCTCTCTTCAGCACAGCTTGCATTGTAAGAAATGCACTGTCGTAAAAAATAATGTCTGTTTGCTTATACCAAAAAGTTGTTATCTTTTGAGATGAAAAGGACATCTACTGCTCCCTTAGGGAGGTTATTTTCAGTCCTTTTCTGGAAAAAGAAGCATATTTTTCTTTAAGCTAGTATTTTGGAAGGAGCCTAAGGGAGCTATGAGCAAATTGAGGTCTTTCAGCTATGAATAGAAAGATACAGACCCAGCAGTGCTGCAGGGGAGAACACTTCTCCATCCTGCCCTGGGGTCTTTGTGTGCTTGCTCAAATCTGTTGACTGAGTTGCTGGAAGGAGAGCTCCTTGCCCCATTTCAAACCACCTCAACTAACTTTGCTTGTTTTGGCTGGAGGCACCTCCCAGCCAGCTCTGCAGGTAGCTCTGCAAAGCAGTATCCTCAAAGATGTGTGCTCAGGGAGTAATTCCTTCCACTACAGTAGCAGTATATGGAGTCCAGCTCAATCTGCAGCCTTTTAAACACTGCATTTCTCATGTTTATGTACAGTCCCACTCATGAGAGCATTTAAGGGTGTGCTTACATGAGTATCTCAATGCAGTGAAAACTATGGTTGAGTACTTTGCTGAAATGGGCTCTCCGTGACCTGATTCTCAAAAGCGCTGAGCACATGGATCCCTGTGAGGTCAGGGAATGCTGCTGGGCCTTCACTGCTTTGGAAATGGGAATGAAATATGGTTATATGAACTTGGTTTCTTGCTCATATGGTTGTAAAACCTGAGCCCTGCTTTTAAGGATGAAAGAAAAGAAGAGAATCCATTTTGAATATTCAAGGAACAAAATCCTTGAAGATGCCCAAGGAAGGTGTGAATGCTCCATCCCTGGTGGTGTTCAAGGCCAGGTTGGACAGAGCCTTGGGTGACATGGTTTAGTGGGAGGTGTCCCTGCCCATGGCAAGGGGGTTGGAACTAGATGATCTTAATGTCCTTTGCAACCCTAACTATTCTATGATTCTATGATTCTGTGTTTAAAGGCAGACACTAGTTAGGGAACATTAATGAATCTTTGAATTTTTCTAAGACATTGTTTTGTTTTGTTTGCTTCTGCTTTAAAATACTTGCTCGTGTAGTTTAAAGAATTTTGTGTCTGATTGATTGCTTTGTACTTGACAGAGATCTTGAGTATCATGTGTGTGTTTGAAGTTGTATTTCTTTGAACATCAGCTTTTCTCAGGTTAAAGAAAGTAACCTGATTTTAAGAAAACTAGCACATAAATTGCATTCGTGCTGCTAAGACCTGCTGACACTGCAAAGATGGGTCTTGACAAAGATTTTCTTTGGGCTGCAAGTCATGTTGTATGGGGTGTCAGATGGATTCTTTATTTCTGTTCTTTTACTCTTTATTACTGAGGGCATTGGCAGGAACAGGACTTGTGCTTCTCCAGGAGTTCAGTGACTAGCACTGCTTATCTTTCATCTGCAGCACTAACCCTCTCTATCCAGGACTTAAATATGCAGGGGAAACAGGGAATATCTTTACCTAAAATTTTTATTATTGGAAAAAAGAAAACCTTAGTAGAGAACAGGATGACAAAAGCCCAGAAAGCACAAGTGCCAAGGGAGCTCCCTGGTGCACACAGGTTTGGGGCCCATCCCAAGTAATTTTCTGAAGAGTTTGTTGAGGTTTTTTAACCCTGACTTGGTGCTAGCTGGTCTGCATGCATTTACGCTCTCTTCACTGTTTGAACATGTAGGTGCTCAAATATAGGTGAAGGAAGTGTCTCCAGTGCAAGTAGTGTGTGTGCCAATACCAGCATGTCTGAATGCACAGGCAGAGGTGATGCAGATGAAAGCACATAAAAAGCAGTGAGGTTTTCTGCACAAGTAACTTGTGAACAGGCTTAAATAAAAAGCATTGCAAATCATACCCGAAGTATTTTCTCTGTGTCTCTGATTACGTTCTTTCCACAGCAACTAATTATGCCATAAACCAAAGATCATGACTTCAGGTGGCATGTGAGCAGAAGGAGATGAGCTATTAAGTATTGAAGGTCCTTTTTTTTTCATGCAAATTTCCTTATTTATAAAGAAAAAAAAATAAAGAAAATGAAAAAATAACACCAAACCCTAACCTTGAAGTCTGCTGTGTGAGTGAAATTGCTTCTGCCTGGGATATTTTTCTGAAGTTGTGTTGGAGACATCAGTAAATCTTTAAAGGAGTTGCAAGGGAAGACATGATCTTCTTATGTATGTGGTAAGTTTGAGGTTTCAGTTAAACATTTTCTGTTTGACCTGTTAAAAAATATTCATAATTATTTCTACAATAACAGGTTCTTGAGAGATCCATAGCTTAGAACTCCATGGTGTAATACTCTTTAAGCTGGAGGACCTGCTGCCCCAACTAGGGCTGATGGTTATTTGATTTACTTGTTTCTTTGACATGTCTTGCTTTTGATTCAGGAACTGGCTTTGTGACTCCAAGTCTGACCCACTGACTTTCTGAAAGCCTTTGGCCACAGGTGACAGCACAGGCTCTTTACACTACAAAATTTTTTAGCACAGAGCAGGATTTAGAAACTAATTCCTTTGGTTGCTGCTGCTTTGTTCTGTGTGGGCTGTCAGAGAGGGGGTTGACATGCAGGAACACTGTCACTAGATTTGTGCATTGCTTAGCCTGTAGATGGAAATATACAGGGTGATTGTACAGCCCTGGCTTAACTCCTAGATCCTTCAGTCATGTTCATAGAATCATAGAATGTTTTGGGTGGGAATGGACCTTTAAAAGTCATATAATCCAACCTTGAAAGTTTCCAGGGAGGGGGCATCCACCACCCCTCTGGGCAACCTGTTTCAGTGTTTCACCCCCTTCATCATAAAAGATTTCTTCCTTATATCTAGTCTGAATCTCCCCTCTTTTAGTTTAAAACTATTACCCTTGTCCTATCGCTACAGGCCCTGTTAAGAAGTCTGTCCCCATCTGTTCAAGTACTGAAAGCCCACAATAAGGTGTCCGTGGAGCCTTCTCTTTTCCAGGGTGAACAATCCCAACTTTCTCAGCCTTTTCTCACAGGAGAGGTGTTCCCTCTCTCTGATCATTTTTGTGGCCCTCTGCTCCAACAGGTCCATGTCTTTCTTAAACTGAGAACTCCAGAGTTGGATGCAGTGCTCCAGGTGGGATCTCCTGGGAACAGGATCACCTCCCTTGACCAGCTGGCCACACTTGCTTTAATGCATCCTAGGATATGGTTGGCTTTCTGGGCTGCAACATTACACTATCGGCTCCCATCCAGTTTTGCATCCACCAGTACCCCAAAGTCCTCCTCAGGGCTGTTCTCAATCTCTTCACCCCACCCAGTCTTATTTTATTGACACTGGAGAGTGCCCTGACCCAGGTGCAGGCCCTTGTACTTGGCATTGATTAACCTCATGAGGTTCACATGGGCCCACTTCTTGAGCTTTTATTACATCCATCTGAATACACCCTATCCCTAGGGCAGGCATTTCAACCACACCACTCAGCTTGATGTCATCTGCAAAGCTGCTGATGGTGCACTCGATCCCACTGACTCTGCCCTTGATGAAGACGCTAAACAGAACTGGCCAGGGCAGAGCAGAGACTGCTGACCTACAGCAGCACAAGGCTGTCAGGTTAAAAATACCATGTTCTCACTCTCTTTTGCCTTGCACATTTAGTTGTTTATATTCAGGCAATGAATATACAAAAGCAAAGGAATCAGACTCCATCATGAGTTTCCCTTTTTTTTTCCCCTCCCTCTGAGTCAGAACACCCAGCCTGGCCCTGAACTTCAGTTCACTCTCCAGTCAAAAGAGGCAATGTTTCTCTTAGTCTGTGGAAGAGGTACATTTTTTACAAAGCCTGCATCGCTGAATCAAATGTGAAGCTAACAGTAGCTGCAGAGTGCGCTGGGGAGGAGAGAAGGAATTGCTCACCAGGTATGTTGCAGAAGAAGGGGACAGGCAGTGCCAGTTTTGATTAATGCTATTATGTGTTTGTCTCTATGTACATGAAATTAAAAAGTTAACCATTTAGAGTGTATTTATCAATTGATCACCCTTAGCTGCCGTCGGAGCAAAGTTAATAACCACAAAAAGCTCCTACTCTTGTAACATTTGGTCTTAGACATTTTGTTGCCTGAAACTGCTGGGAATGACTTATCACCTCTCATGGGTATGCCTTTGCACACACTCCTGTTGCAGAACAGGAGCAGTTGTTACATACATGCCCTGTTTTTATATAGTATATTTCAGTAATAGCATGGTTTTTTAGAGTTTATTTTATTTCATGGATCACTTAACAGTTTTTATGAGGATACTGAAGTTAATGCAAAGTGGGTGATTTCATTAGGAGGAGGGAGGCATGAAGAGTTTTGAAGGCAGTGACAAGCGGCAGTAGTAGAGGAAAAGCCAGTGCAACCATTAAAGGACTAATGAGACTAATTAATGAGGTTAGTGGCTTCATTTTGTGTGATCTGAAGGGGCTAGTACTTTGTGATCATGAGAGTTAAATCATGGAGCAGGAAGAGAAAGCAGTATTCAAAATGGATAAAAGGAAGGCCTGATACTCATTGCTTTCAGTTGATGGTTCCTTTGGGTCTAGAAGTGTCACACAAAGCAGGGCGTGAGGAGGGGAAGCCCTGGGCACAGAACAAGGAAAGTAGCAGCTGGATCTGGAAAAATATGGTGCACTGAAAAAGAAGCCAGAGGTGAGCAGCTGGCTGAAGAGCCCTGTAAAGCAGCTCTCAGTGAAACCATGGGGACAGGTACACGCTTTAGGGATCCTTGGTATATGGATAATATGGATAATATGTTTTGACATGTTATCACCACTTGAGCTCAGAGTACACAGACAAAGCTCACTCCAGTCTTGTCTGCCCTGCAAGGTGGTGTGTGTGTGGGGAGCACTGGTCACTGCAATGAGAACAGAAAAGGGAACTGGGAGTAGATTTTCCTATGAGAAGTAGGAGCAAGGTGCAGGACCTGTGGTGACTGCATGTGCAGGGTGAGGTGGGAAGTGTAGGTGTGCTGTAGGTATGTGTCTTCAGGTGGTACCTAAAGCTTTGATGAGGTTGTTCTGAGAGAGTGTATGAGGGGTAGAGCAGTTTAACAGTTCTTCTGCTGATCCCTGACCCTTCTACAGTTTACTGCCTGGAGTTTATCTGACATGGTTGGGGTGCTGCGTCTCCTCTTTCAGGGACAGAGTTCTCTTTGGAGGTTTCGAAGTGTTATGAGCCCTCAAATCAGAGTGGCAGGGACAGAGTTGTTACAGCGTAAATGGTACACGCTACCAGAATCATTACAAATTGAACCACTGCTGGCAACACTGCACAGTGCTTGCTTTCTTGTGTGCAGCGATCAATATGAATTGGCCACAGCATGGGAATGCACATGGGAATATGGATGTAGCTGGGGAGAGAGAAAGTAGACGGAAAGCTGAGGTGAACAAAGGTCACTAGGTCCAGGCTGTGGTTTTGGGTTCAGTCATTAACAAACAGTTTTGTGAAAGCTGTAATTCACCTGCCCCTTGAGTCACCATTGTGGACATAATGGCCCAGTGCCACAATGTTTCTGATGTTTTTTCTTCTTAGTTCAGGTAAGTATTACTTTATCGTAATGGCTTAAATGTTGACAGGGGTCCCAGCATGACCCTGCCCCTTTTATCTACTTTCTACCAGGGATGAACAAAAGTAGAGTACATCAGCTCTTCTCTTTTTATTACTGCTTTTCCCAGTATTCCCTGCAGGGTTTTATACACCATATAAGCATGTCATCCAGGCCTGTTGGTGCAGTGTTGCTATCTCAAGGATTTCCTGTTTAGGGGAGTGACTGACTGGGTTTCCTAGTGTGGAAGATTTCATAAAATAACCATTCTGAAGATGTGTAATACCTGTATCCCAAATGACACTGTTTCTAATTAGCTGGTGATATTGGTGTGACAAAGAACAGCAGCAATGGCTTGAGAGCTAAATTTTACACTAACATGCATTTGAAAAGTTTTGATTTCAATGAGGGGTGCTAAGAGACAGTGGTGAAAGGAGGCTGGGGAGGAGATGTACCCCTTATTGTGAGGGTTGTGTGGGACCTCAGCCTTCCCTATGTGTTTTTCTGCATCTACCTGAAATATACCCACTGCAATGTTTATTATTTTTTATTTAAAAGCAGGACTTAGAAACTCTCCCTCCCACCTCAGACTTTGGCTTTATAAATTATTCCACCCATGTTTTGGACTGCATTCTTTTGGGGATTTATGATTTCTTGCCTTAAGGAAAGGTGAAGTCAAGTGATTTCTACCCCTTTTCTTATCCAGACAGCAGTAAGTGAGCTGCTTTTGAGCCTTCAGGTGTCTAGTTTACAGTAAACATGCCAAATTGGCCTCTGTTACATGCTTGCAATGCTGTGGGCACCCCTATTAAATAGCAATTATCTGACTTGACAGTGTTTCAACATAACGAGTGTACAGGGCTGTACCCAGGTTTTCTTTTTACCATTTAATAAGGAGCTTTGAACATGGGTATTTCTGTATATAGACAGAGGACACAGAAAATATTTGAATCGCCTTTGGGTTTCCACTGCCAAACTGGTCTAGTTGCTATAAAGATCAGGATGATTGGAGGCAGAACTATTTGATGCAATAAGAGAAATAAGTGATGTCTTGGAAACGCAGGCTGAGTGGCCTGGGACCATCTTTTATGTCCTAGGAAAGGAGGGCTCCTTTCTGGGGACAGAGTTTACATCATGCAGGAAAGCAGGGAGGAAGAGCAGGAGAGTGAGCTCCATTGTGGCTATGAAGTATCTCTGTTCTTAGAAGTAGGGAGATTAAAAAGTGGAAAAGCTTTAAGTCATCCAAAGTTGTTGAAACAGATGGTGCAGGAGTTATTACTCTTGTGTTTTGTGCTCAAGTTCTTCCTCTCTAAAGCTTGCACCAGGTACACCCAGTATATTTATAGTTTGTGGAGGAAATGAAGGGAAGTAATTAGACTCTAGCTTTGCAGTTTGTAAATCAACAGAATTAAAGGGTGGTTTGTGAGGATGACCTGCTCAGCCTACATGCAAAACCAGCTCATTTTACTTTTGCTAGATTGTTCTTTAAATAATTGGTGCCGACATCTCTTGATTTGTGCTGAGACTGGCAAGATGCTTAATGCAAGAAAGCTGTTTTCATCTTGATTAATTCTCTGCTGGGGCAAGCCTTTTAAGAAATATTAGCCAAACATCTTCTCGCTTAGCTCTGGGAGCTTACAGTCAAAATCATAAGGCAGGCAGAGGATGAGAGAAGGAAAGCAGAGACAGGCTGGCCTGTTGCACAGATAAGAAAGTGGCACACACAGAGATCAAGTGCACAGGGAATTTAGGGCAAAGATGGTAAATGGATCTTGTTTTCCTGAGTGTTAATACTGTCATTACTGCAAGTTCAGTCAGATTTTTCCTTTCTGAAAAAGTTGTGTGTGACAGGTTTTCAACTCTTTGCTGCCAATGGGAGTAGCTGAATTTTAGAGAAGTGCTCCCCAATTTACGGAGTGTATCAGTGGGTTATCTGAGAGGGGGACATAGGCAGCTAGAGAAGAAAATGAGCTGGCCGTACATTTTGCTAAGTGACGATTCCGTGGGACTGTGTTAGGAATATCCGGGTGATGGACCTGCAGCGGAACAAGGAAGCCTTCCAGCAGGGAAAGCATGGCCTCTCCTGAACCCCACACCCCCAGAGCATCCCGAGCGCTTATGCGTAAGACATTTTTACAGCAGTCACTACTCCCCTTCCTTTCGGCAGCACTGCTCGTGTACCCAGCAGCCCTTTTAAAGCCAAGTCAGGCTTCATCTCCGCGCGGTTGCTCCGTGCTGAGAGTTTCGGAGCGGCGGAGGGACATGGGCGGGGGCTCCCTCCGCCGTCCCCGCCTACTCCGAGGCAGCGCCTGCCGCATCCCGGAGCCGAGGGGCGGTTTCTTATCGCAAAGGTGGAGATGGGGGGAGCCGGAGGGGCTGCGGCGGGCGGGGGAGGGTGCGCGGGGCCGGGCCGGGGCGCGGCGCTGCGGCGGGCGGGGAGCGCGATTGGCGAGGGGTCGGGGGGGAGTGGCGGCCGCGCTGTGAATGGAGCTGTGCGGCTCGCTGGCCACAGGCTTCCTCCGCGGAAAGGGGCTACGGGCATCCTCAAAGTGAGCCGAGCGTCTCGGTGCAGAGCGATGTGGCGAAGAGGAAAGGGCCACGGGGGTTGCTGGCCTTTCGGATAATTGCTGCCCTTGCCCGCCAGTCTTGTGCAGGGGCACTCTCTTGTCTGTGTGTGGCATGTGGAGCTGGGGTTTTATATGGCATTTGCAATCCAAGCGAGGTCACACTTCCTTTTCTTAAAATTCTTTGCTTTGGGTACAGTATATCTCTCTCTCTTTTTTTTTCTTCTCTGGTAGTGGGGTGGGCCGGGAGGGACGACTGTGACACCAGAGGGAATGTTTACTTGTGCAGAAGTCTTTCTCATGTGGAAGCACGCTGCTCCCTAACTCCTGGCTAAGCAGACTTCAGTTTGCCAACTTTGCTGCCGGACAGCGCATGTAACTCCTTGACAGGATGGCAGACAAAAGAACAGCTGGTGCAAAGCAATAGGGGATTCATAGCAAGGAGGAGGAAAGAAAATCACAAACCTTTCACCCACACCATTGACATCCGGCGATTGTCACAGCAGCTGTTGCGACGGGACAAGCTGAAGCCACCATGCGCAGGTCTAGCACCGATGAGTCGACCTATCATAGGAGCCCATCCCTGGACAGCAAGGATTACAGTTTCCCAAATGGCACCTTTCGTCGCTACAGCAGCATGTATGGTGGCCAGTTTGGGGCTGCCAGCAACTCTTTCTTTGGATTCCACACCAACCCAGGCCCTAAGGCCACCAAGGCTAAGTACACGACCCCCAAGGGAAACAAGTACGTTGTCTTTTACCTGGATCTCTCATTTATTTTTCTCCTAGAACTGAAGAGGTGCAGCATGGCTCACAACTGCCTGCAGTGTATCAAGTACCTAATGTTTGTCTTCAACCTTCTCTTTTGGGTGAGTACATGTTTGAAGCTGGGAGGCGGTTGCATTTGTGTCTGCTTACTAAGATGGAAGGTAAACTTGTTGCTGCTTTTGAATTTAGAAGTTCAAACTTGGAAGTTGAACAAAGTGGTGCCTAGGCTGCACTTTCTGTGGCCTTGTAGATTGTGTGGACAATGTACTGAGTGTGGCCTTCACCTTTTCCTGGCCTTTAGCTGTATTTCAAAACTGCGATACGAGGCAAAAGAATGTGTTTTAGAGACCAGTTGCATGAATATCACTTTTCTCCAGTGAAAGCCTTACACTCCTTTTGTTGCCCTGATCTTTCATTTTTGCATATGCTTGCTTCAAAAGTCATGCATAGTCTCAGAGAAATCACTGAGACCATTCATGGTTTCAAAATTGAGCACATGCTTACGTCCTTTGCTCATCACTACAAGGCTTGTGTGTGTCAGCAGGACACCATGATGGAACATACAGATGTGCATGCCTGCATCACCTTTCTAATAAATGAGGTGGCTGTTGACAGCAGGGTGGTTGGACATTTTACTGCCATGAAGCTGAGCATTGGTTGTAGATAGAGACTAAAGAAGCTCAGTGGGTGTTTTATGTATAAAAGCTGCTTGTCCTGTAAAAAAGGGAGTAGCACGATTGCTGGGGGGTAGGGGGAGGAAGTGATTTCTAATTTAAAGTCTCCCATACAGATTTGTATGTGAGAGGTCTGTTGCAAGGTCCTAGGGAGGTGCCTTTAAATGCTTCATTCTTCTGGAATGATTTAGTAGCATGCTGGGGGAAACAAGGAGTATTGGGAAGTGGCATGGTTTCTGGCCTGGTGCTTAAGGAGGGGAGGGGTGTTTGCAGTTGAATGTTGCCATTTCTGTATTACTGATCCTGCTCTCATGAATTGTTGGAGGTACGTGGAGGGCTGTGTGAGATGGAAAGAGCTGTTCTCTAGTGTGCACTGCCGTACAGCTGTTTAAAACCAGGCATGCTGCAGTGCCTGGTGCACCAGAAAGCGCAAAGTGCAGGCAACTTCTGCTGACCTGAGTCACACTGAGAAGTCAGGATGTGATAAGCTAGTGCATAAACTGGCATGGTACTAACAAGAGCTATAAAGCACAAGGAAGTTGTTGTCTTTATACCCTTAGCTGGTAGAAAGAGTGTTGGTAAGGCTGCAGTTCTGTCTCCCAACTCTGACTCTGGTTGCTTCTGTATTTCTCAGTACTGTATGATATTTGTTACAGCTTCTCCAGACCTTTCTGAAGAAGACAAACACTATCTTTCTTGCTCACTTAAGCCTTGTGCCTCTACCGGCTGCCCCTAGTTGAAATTATAACATTGACAGCTAGTTGAAGTGTGTGCTAGAGAAATGCAATAGGATTCTGGTGTTAATAGCTCTTTTCAGGGCTATGCGAGACACTGTCACAAAGGATACTCATTGCATTCTGATTCCTTTTACAATATTAATCTTCCACTGAAGCGTATGCATACGATAAGAAGTACTGCTGCAAGTAATGTGTGTGTATTTACAAAGGCAAGATGCCACATAGTAATAATCTTTGGCATGCTTTTCAGTAGGAAAGTCTTAATCCTTTGAGAAAGAAGGAAAGGTCTTTATCTTCCCCTGAATCCATCAAAGCTATTCTCAAATGTTTGGAGGGAGAGAAAAGAAGGGGTCCCAAAAAGAGAAATAACCATATGCTAACTGGATTCTTCGTGAACTAAAGCATCCAAGCAGGGGAGTGGGTGTTGTCAAATACTGCAGCACAATTTCTGTTTTGTTTCCCTTTCACATGCTACCTGCACAGCAGGAATGATTGATGATGATCATGCCCAAATGAGGTTTGCACAGCATGTAGTTATAATAGATGCAGCTCTTCACTGTCCCAGAGTGGAGAAAGTAACTAAAAAGAGATGATTTTTTAAAAGTACTGGCTTAAGCTGACCATCTTTAATAAATGCAGACAAAAATAATCCATTTCCAATGATAAAAATCTTAGAATTATTACAGGCTGATGGTGCTGCTGGTATTTTGTTTTTTCAAGTTGTTGTCAGTTATCTGTCATGTTTTACTTTGTAAAATTAAAGGAGAGGCATATCTGTAAGAAGGCGGGGTTTCTCTTTGCGTACATGCTCACAAGTTTTGCTGTCACCACCTTCCTCTCCACCCCTTCTCTATGTAGTTGATTAGTGACAGACAATAGTCTGGAAAAAGAATTGTTTCTTTCATGCTTTGACCTCCACATAATAACTGCAGTTATTTCCATGTATCAAGAGCAGTCATTGCATTAAATTAGTTAAATGCCTATTGTAAGTTGCTCCTGCTTTTTACTCTATTTTGAGCAAATGCTTTGATTTCCTTCAAATATTGTATTTTTATTTTCTTCTTTCTGTTCCTATTCATTAACTTCAGTCCATTTTGAGTATCCTTACAGCCTATTTCCCAGTACTTTAAGCTATCTTTCCCACAGAGTGGCAGAAAAAGTCCTCAGCTTTGTGCAGCTCTGGTGGAATTGGTGCTGCATTTCTGAGGAAAAGATCCTTTTCTTATAAGTCTAGTGACTTTATAAGGAACAAAATCTCAGAGGTTTTGGTTTTAAATGTTCCTGGCAAGCTTTATTGGATTAGATGCTGCACTCATACTGTAAAATCTTTAAAAGCTGTCATATAACTGTGAAAACAGAGCAAATTTCTCCTCCCCTTTCTGATGTTTGAAGGGAACAGAAAGCTCCTTCGCTAGTGACAGAGGTTGAGGTGCCTTGTCAGAGCTGATGCTGAATCAGTCCATTGATACAGTAGACCATCAGCTATTAATGTAGAAAAAAAACATCTGATAGTCCTAGAATAACTCTTTTCTTCATGAAGAGTTCTGCACAAACTGCTCTTGGTACATTTGCAACTACTCTGGTGTATTAACATACTGAAATGTGGGCAAAACATTATTAGACAGTAGCACTGCCATTCTAATGGGAATTGCCATTCAGAGGACATTTCCTGGAATACTGCCAGATGCAGAGGAGCCATCACTGTATCACTGCACTGGTTTGTAAGCTCCCAAAATAACTTTTGTCACCTAATATATAATACTTGCCTCACTTCATTCATTTTTATGGACTTTGATTTTCTTTTGTTGAATTGCTGAACCCTTGAGACTAAAGATCACCCCAGTTGACTGAAAAGCAGCATATTTTCATTTCATAATGAAATATCTGTATTTCACTGTGAAATATCCAGGAAAGAACATTTGTTTTCCTCATTCTGCCCTCCAAACATCCAGAGTTTCTTTCCGTCAGTCAGTAAAGTGAACTATTCTCTTTCTGTGCTTGTAATCTTGTAATGCAAGGCTCTGCTTTCCTTGCTGAGGGAGTGCCATAGAAAGAAAAAAGACATTTTCTTAATTCCCCTTGGTTTATGCCATCATTCCCACTTTCTCTGACTTCTGGCTCCCAAACCACCAAGGTTCAAAAGAGGAAATGTACAGAACTATACTTGTGTTTCCAGTGTTTCTTGCTTTCCTTCAGAGATTCTAGATTGGTAGCGATTTGCTCATCAAAGAACTGGATACCTATATCTAACTTTTTGGATAATGCTTTTACCGGTAAAGAAATTCAGTAAAGCACAGCATTTGCAAAATGCTGTTGTTAGAAGGCTAGTTATAGAGAGGAGACAGCAACAAAAAGAAAGGACACAAAGAGGTTTGTTATTTGTCAAACTTATAATTAACCATATCTAAGCATGTGTTTCCTTTCCCTTGTTAAAAGATACTAAATTTGTATGCTTTATGAAGAATTCAGAGTCTTCAAAATTGTATGTGAAGACTCTAATTCCAGTGGATAGGCTCCCAAAGACCCAGGGGGAATATTCTCTTAGAGCTTGAAAACCTGGGAGTTGCCACCTACCAGACACACTAGAGCTGGAATGGGCAGCGGGGGCTCTGCTTTCTACCTTCCTGCCCAAAGACAAAGGCAAGGCACTTTGCTTTGTTTCGCCAGTTGGTTCTTATAAAATTCCCGACTGATACAACCCTGAGAATGATGTATCTTGGCTCTGGGACACAAACTGCAAATCTGAATGTATGGAAACACAGAGCCAAAGAAGTGGCAGGTAGTACTAGCAAATGCACTAAGATCTGTGTGGAAAAAACCAAGAACCTATTTAATCCAGTTCCAGGACCACCTGTGCATTGCTGCTGTTGATAGTTTGTGGGCCACAGTTTGGGAATCTCTACTTGAATGAGTACTGCTGGCCTAGTACACGAGTAATACTGCCAGCAATCTTCATTATTTGAATGTAATTAGGAAGAAGGAAGGGAAATAATGAAAATGATAAATGCTTCATTACTGCATAATTTCCCTTCCTGGCACTTCAAATTCAGTGGCACAGGTATGGCTTGTAAGAACTATGCAAATGTTCAAGATATCTGAAAGACTGAGTGTGCAGGACAGCTAGAAAAAGGGACAGCTTGATCTCAAATGCACCATGGGGCATTGGGTGCTCTTTGAGTGATCCTGGCCAAATTTGGTCAGATAGTGGAGGCAGAGAGGTGCCTCTTCATTTCTTTCTATGTCAACCATCTGACATTATTAGCTTGAGGAGAGCTGTAACTGAGCTTATTCCCAAAGCTGGGGAATTTTGTGAAAGAAATAGCTGATTTTGTTGAATTTGATTCCTTGTCCTTCATCTGCATCCTCCATCAGTCAGTTGAATGAGATTGATGGCTAAAACAGTGGGATTGTTAGTGGCTGAGGACAGCAATCATTTTATAATCATACTTGGCTGCAGTCTTAAGTTGGTGGGAAAAAAAATACCGATAGAGCAGTAAGCTGTTTTAAAGGCAGGCCCACCATCTCGTCATTATTATTTGTGCATGTTCTGCTCTGATGGACAAGGGCTGCCACACATCCTGTGGAGCTGAGCTTATAAATTGGAGCTGCTGCATACTGTTCTGCAGGGAAGACAGTCACATGTCTACCAGTTGAGTGGCGCTCTGAGAAGATAGTTTGATTGGAAATAAGACAGGCTGTATATTTCCATATGTCTAACAGGCAGATAATTATGACAAACAAGCATTTATTTAAACAGCAATACGGATTTTGCTTCTGTGTAATTAAAACATGGGAAATTTAGGCTAGAATGTATTTTTTTCTAACTGCCTCCATCTCTGTGATTCTCCTTTGTTGCTTACTTCCTCAAGAAGCTGATCAGTCTGATTGACATCTTATCTCTGCTTCTGAGTTTGTGAGGGCTCTCCAAGGATGTATTTTTAAGCAGTGTTGCTTTTAAAGAAAGAAGAGTCATTTGATATGGGAATTACAGACTTCAAAAAATGGCATTTCTGTGAGAAACAGAACTATTGAGCTGATAGCAAGTGTGAGAGATATGATTGTATTACCTGATGTCTGATTTATATGGGCACCAATTAGAGCTTTTCCCATAGCAGAAAGATTCATACAGTCTCTTTCCTGTGTGGATTCTGATGTCTAATAAGGGTTGGGGATCATGCTGGAGTCTTATCTCCCTGTGAAGGCATTGCTAAGGGCTGCATTTGGTACCTAAATGCATTCCTTCTGAAAACCTGTAGGAAGTTAATGACTTTGAAACAGTGCATATCTGTCAAATCAGGCTAACATTGACAAATGGACTCAGGAGTTATTTGTGGGTACTCAACCAACACAATTTCATGATCTTCTTTTCCATAGGAAACCAGGCTTAGAAGGTTCTTAATACAGGAGAGAAAATATTGCTCTGAAGTTGACTGTATAATATATAACATCTTCAAATTGTTTGCTGTGGGCCAGTTGCTGCTTCCATTTCACATGACAAAGAGTAGCTTCATTGCTTTAGGTAGATTTACTAACATTAATATGCTTTTAGGCCATGAGTATTGGCAAGGACTAAGCAAGCAAGCCTTATAAGGTTTGCTGTCAAGTATATCCGCTGTACCTAATTCAGACTTACTGGTAGCAGAGAAAACCAGAGGAAACCCATCAGTGGATAAACCCACAGGGTGTGGCATGTTGCAGTTTTGGAGAAAGTGTCCAGTACTTAAAGGGGGCCTACAAGAAGAAATCTGAAGAAGGATTTTTTGCAAGGGCATGCAGGGATAGGACAAGGGAGAATGCCTTTAAACTGACAGGGTAGATTTAGATGAGATATTAGGAAGAAGTTCTTTCCTGTGAGAGTGGTGAGGCACTGGAACAGGTTGCCCAGAGAAGTTGTGGCTGTCCCATCCCTGACAGCATTCAAGGTCAGTTTGGATGGGCTTTGAGCAACCTGATCTAGGGTAGGTGTCCCTGTCTATGGCAGGGGGTTGGAACTAGATGATCTTAAGGTCCCTTCTAATGCAAACCATTCTTGATTCTAGGAAACTGGCCTTTTTAAAGCAATGAGTGAAAATGCTGAAAACAATATTCCCTCTTCTGGACAATGACAGATATTAAATCTGTTGCAGCCAATACTTTGAACTATACAGAGGAAGGCAAAAGGGAAATGAGATAATTTCCATCATTATTCTTCCTCCTCTATTTCTTGGCTTGAAGATTTTTGAAGACTAGCCAGTGCTTCTTTCTTGTACATGATTTCTCATCAAGGGGACTATGATCAAAGTCAGAGTAACTGCCACAAAATATGCTGTCACCTCACTGTTCACTCTGCCTGTTTCACCCCCTTGGGACTTTTATTGTAGAATACGAACATTTTGGCCAGGGGATCATTTGCAAGTCTGTACCTATAGAGTATCTAGAAGAATAAAATCACAGTCTCAGTTTGTCTCCAGACACTACTGCTTCAAATATGATAGCTAGTAATACTGCTATGTGATTTATTTATTTAGAACATAACTTCTAGCTAAGGTTGCAAATCTGTACAAATTACTATATGACTAATACACAGTACCTATATAAAATATAGAAAGACACTGCTGTCTGGTATTTGTAGTGTAAAGTGAGCACTGCCAGGTCAAAAATGAAATGTGGAGTCTGATGGAATGACTTCTGCCTACTCATGCAGATTGGAGTCGGTAAACTGTATTTCTTAGTACCCTCCTGTAATTGTTTCTCCAGGAAATCTTAAACCATCACAAGATGCAACAGGAGTAAATGAAATTGAAATTGCAGTCTGTAATTAGACTGTCATACTGTAACGCATCCTAAATCTGTCTTCAGCAGAAAAACTAACACCCTCCAGAAAACCCTCCTAACCTGCCTCAAGTGTGAATGCATGCCGAGCCTCATAATTTAACATGATTCAACTGAGGCTTGTTCTAAATAGGCCATGCATTTGAAGTAGTAGTTTGGATGAGATGGAAGGTTGATGTACAAGGGCAAAGGAGCAGAACGACTAGGTCTTGTAAGGTTTTATACACAGACTTTCAAGGCTTTTTTATGTTTTGTTGGGGTTTGTTTATTTTTTTCATTGTTTTTTCTGCTTGCTTTTCTGGATTGCTTATATAGCCCTTTTTATTCTTTCCTTGGCTAGAATACTTTTGTGTGTTTTCAAGTACTTTCAAAATAGTGCAGCAGCAGCTATTGCTCTGTCTCCTTATTCTTGGAGTCCCTCTGAGCTGTATGCTTTAGGGGTGGTTCTAAGTCCAGATCAGATTGATCCATACTGGCTTATTATTATATTATTACTTTGTCTACTCTTTTTTTCTGCTCTGCACATCATGCCAGACTTGATTATCTGCTCTTCCCACAAGCATCTCCATGTTCTCATCCCAGTCCATCCTCTACAGGAAAATCCTGGTTACTGAAGCTTCCCTTTCTGCTGCATCTGTATTTTGTAGACTCCTTAAGAAATTATCTGCTGTGATACCTGTAAACACTGCATATGATGACCATGAAATGATAGTGATTTATTAGTGCTGATTTTGTTTAGTACATGTGTTCATTGCCTATAGTGATTAATCTGTGCTGGCTCTTATTTAATGCTTTCCCTCCTCCGGCACACCATGCTAACACATTTCTTTATATGAGGTGTTCAGGGAGGAACTTTTTTCTGCATATTACTCCTGGTTCTACTGGTGGGGACTTTGATAATATAGAGGCCTCTGAATATAACCTACAGTGAGCTTTCTTGCCTTCCACTTGTGGCCATTACTAGGTGCTTTGTAGGTAAAACTACCAAGTATCTGCTCCCACTCCATTCAGATAGACAGATGTCTTCTCCCTGCACCTAACAGGATTTAGTTTCAGGCTTTGAGAGCAAGGAAGACTACTGTGAGGAAGAGAAACCCAACCAACCATCTGGTTTTCCTCCAAATGCTGATGCTTTATATGCCCATGTGAAGTTCAGTCTCTTTTTCCCTCTGTGACTTTTCTTTGTCACAGCACAATGACCAACTTTAATGATCAAACAGCCAGCATGGGTTACAATACTTGGAATTAAACAACTTCAGTCTCTTATTTAAAACAATCTTAGCGCTTAGGAGCAAAAATCTCGTTGACCTAAAAAAAATGCCTGTGTGGCAGGCCTATGGTGGGATTACAAAGCTGTCATGTAAATTGCAGTTACACTAGCAAAACTGTGCTCTTGCCAAGAAAGCTTGTTTTGTTCAGAGGACTGATGTAGACTGTAATGGCTAAACATGCTTTTTTGCTACTATTAGTTGTTGCTCCAGTAAGGGCTTTGATGGTATAACCTGCTGACAGCTTTTTTTATTAGCCTGCAAGACTTAGGAGCAGTGATGCTCTCTCTGTGCTGCTGGCAGACAGCATTGGACCCAAAGTAGCAAAATGGAGCTGAGTAAAGCGGGAAGGCAAATGTTGTCTGTAGGAAATGAAATTTTATTGTTGCTCAGTGGCTGTAGGCTTAAGCTATGCAACAGCATGAGGGGGCACTGCAATCTGAGCTGTGAGCAAGGTGCATCCTCCAGGAGCAGAATGGAGGGGTGAAAGCTCAATCTAAGGAAAGATAGCAGCCATCAGCCGCTGGGAAAAATTAGATAGTAGCTCCAGCTTGTTTTATACCTCCTTCATTCTTTAATTGCCAGTTGTTTTGCCCTTGTGCTCTACACATTAGTTAGAAGGGAGAGAAGGAGCTAAGTTCTCAGTAAATATGTGCATGCATTTCTCTATGAGCATCAAGACCAGGTACACCTTTGTGCTGCTATGCTTAGAAAGGTTTAGCTGCTGGCTTCCTCTATAAGAAACAATCTCTTGGCCTTTAAACTTCCAGAAGGCTTTTCCCCTCCCATGCTATGGCCTTCCGCAAGTGGTACCTGAAATCTCTGGTCTTGTCACAGTTTCTGTGACAACCTGGGAGTCACCTGTAGTAGCAGCAAAGGTACAAGTCTCCTTGGGAAGCATCATACCAGAGCGTGTTTGGTTCTGTTGAGCATCTGGATTTTTTTCTAGGTCATCTTACTCTAGAACATTTCTGTGACATTGCTGGTGTTCTTTATTCCCTCAGTATTTGCCATTGGCTATTATGAAGGTATATACTGGGTGACATGGACTTATGGCTCTTCTGTAAAACATAAAACAGAGCTCCAGTTTGTCCTGAACTTGATTTAAGTATTGAAAAAACCATCTTGGTTATATTTCAGTAGCAATTTTTAATACACACACACACATGCGCGTGCGCAAACACACACAAACACACACACACTGTCACATGTGGTTATTCATGGATATCTTTTTACATTACTTCTTTCTAAAGTCTCTCTACAAATTGATCTTAAGTTATATCCTATATGCCACATTGCTCCTGTCAAGTTTGTAAATGAACTGCCTTCATATTGGCCAGTTGAACATTTGTACTCTTGTTTTGTAAGTGACATTTACCCAGGGTTATAGAACAAATTGTTTACTCATGTCTGAATAAATCTTTTCACTAATCTGTTTGTGGCAGCATAAGAAGGAGCTGAGGTGACACATTTGATACTATTTTCCTCAACAAAACAACTGGAACTCTGGATGCAAATTTTGTTGCACAGCTACTTGCAATCTGTTACGAGCTCCCATCCTTGAAGGCCAGAGTTTTTAACACATCCACCATCTGCTCTGTACTTGCTTTAGCCATGCAGAATACTTGGTTGTTTTAGAATAACTTTGCAAACTAAAGAACCCAAAAATGGTCTAATGCAGCCCATATACACATGCTGCCAATACTAAAGGATACACTGAGGCATCTTTTGGCATGAAAAAGCAGACACTGTTTTGTCATGGATCTCTCCATGTACCCCAGCCACAAGACTTCCACTTTCGTAGTGAACTAGCACTTTTCTGATATTTGCAAGCCCCAAACTGTGTAGCAAGAACCGTCTAGCACAAAAGAAGAACACAAACTTGAAAACAAAAGTCCTTGAAGGCAAAGAAGTATAGCAAGTTAGAAAAATCTACTAACAGTCACTGAGAAAAATATCCTGTTCCTGAGGAGACTGCCTGTCTCCACTTATTATACTGGTTAGATTGTAATCCTGAAAAAACACAGACTGGACAGTCACGGTTTTTTCCACTCTGACACTAAAGGGATGTGTCATTACCCTAGTAAAACCTTAGATAAAATTCTGGCATTTTCTCAGTACTGAATTTCTCTCTACCTTCATTTCTCAGGAAATATTCCATAGGCTTTTCAAAATGAAGGAACTGGTCCTCCTTCAAGCACAGGTTTTGTTTACCTTTGCTTTCTTATCTGCTGGTAGATCTGCCTTGAAGATCCTACTTGCTGTGCCCTGAAGTTGAAGTCAGTTATTGTTTTCAGGCTGGAGCTTGGAAATACTTCATGCTTTGTCACTGCAGTTGAAATTTATCTCCCCAGAATAATAGCCAACCCATTCAATTCCCATCTTAGTATCTTTAGCACAAACTGCTTACAGTTACATGTAATAGTAACTCTCTGCAATAGCAGTGTGGATTTTCCTCTGCGTATGTTAGCACTTGCTTTTGCAACCTAATCCATTTTAATAACTTGATAATTCTGATGTGGAGTTATGAAAGCAGCAGAATGCCCTTCATTTTAAATCTCACCCCTATTAGCTGGAGTATTGTGTATATATATAATGCTTTGTTGTCCCCTGTGCTGAGCATTTGGAGGCAATAATAGGGTCCGCCCTACTTTCCATGGACTTCAAGTGGAACTGTCCAACTAAGAAGTCAGAAGTACTGTGGCAAGTTCTTCTTCAAACTGATTTTAATTTTTCATGTCGCTCTCTGTTGCTGAAAGAACACTGTTTTCTTTTTGTTTCATGAAAGTTTTACAATATCTATAAACCACCATTTTTCACAATCCCTACAAGAGTTGCCTTTGACCTAGGGCTCGTTTATTAAATTGTTTGTGGCACCAAAAGCGCTCCCTCATATCATTTTCTCCCTGGCATGCTTTTGTTCAGTAAGCATGCATGTGAGGGAGGGCATATTTCCGCAATGATACCACAACTCCCTGGCATGTATGTAAGATGAAAGTTACCAAGGAGAAGAAAGAAAATGAAAGTTGAAAGCAGTAAGGGGTGTTGTACTGTATACCACTTGGTGCAGCATATGCATTTGCCCTCCATCACGTGGCCAAGTTGCTGCACAAATACTCCATCCTGCTGGTGAGAGCTGAGCCCGGCATTGATGCTTTAGAGTCACATTTGATCCCATCAATACCTGGTTTTGGATTGCTTCCCTTTGCTTACTGCTTGTGAGTTAATTGTTTTTGTGCATCATCTCATTTTGTCCTAACTGGCAATACTCTGTTGTTTTGGGGTTTTTTTATTCCAGCCACATGTTGAGGTTTGGGTTCCCCCTCAGCCCCCCTTTAATCATATCTGTGAAAGTGAAAATGGTCTGTGGTCGCGCAGCGTCTGTGGTCTGGAGACTTTGTAGGATTCACACAGTCTTGGCGCATGGTTCACTGTCTGCTGGTATAATAGGAACTGTTATGTTGCACAGCAAGTTATAGGCTTTAGTCCCTATTTTGCTCAGTAAAACAGCTATTTTTTTCTCATCACAGATATCACTAGCTATTATGTACTGTTTCAGTCACTCAATGGACGTGTCAAATATTCCACTGAATTACCAAACAGGTCCATTTTCCTCAAACATCAGTCCAATTTAACCCTTTTTCTGACTACATGGGAGGTTGCTCACAGATCCAGTGCTGCACACAGTAGTTTCAGTTTGATTTTGGTTTTGTCTCTGTAGCTACACCCTGCTTTGTTCTGTTCCCAAATTAGGCTTTTGCCTCAACTGCCAGATGCTTTGGTCATTCTTTCTAAAGAGCACTCGTAAAGTGGGCAAACTGCAAGGGCACAGTTGGTTTCCCAATAGCTGTGGTGTGTTAATTAGATGCAAACCTTTAAGCCTCAGCTACCCATGGGCTCTGCTGCAAAGTTATGTGGCTTCTGCTGCAGAAGACAGGGCAGACAGTGCCAGAGGGCTCAGATGGTGCTTAAAAGCCAGTCACTTGCTGCAGTGGGCTGTCTAGCCTGTAGCTCCTGAGCCACAGGCACAGATGTCTTATAGATTCTGCTGCAGGGGTTGTCATGGGGCAGCAGGGATGCAAGCATTGCTAAAGTGTCTCTGGGACACCTATATAGCCTCAGCAGTGCTGCAGCCTCCAGGAAGGCAGTGAGACCAGGTAGAAACCCGTGCTATTGCTGTGGAAGGTGGTGTATGTGTTGTGGCTTTTGGGCTGGTGCCAATTGATGCTGGCATGTCCGCACAGGCGATGGCAGGAAGAAAAGAAAACAGCCTCCCTGTGGTATTGCAAGTGCAGGACCAAGTACAACCTCACCCATCTTGGCACTAATATTACTGTTAGCATTTGCACTGAGAGGTTTTCATGGGAATATAGCAGTGTGGGCTAGTATCTGTCTGTATCATGGAATGATGCTATTTTCTAGTATACTATGAAGTAGGATTCATGAGGTAAACCTGGGCTTTATAAAAGACACTGTAAGAAGCTTTTACAAGATTGCCAAAGTCTTAGATGCATGTTCCAAGATCTCCAGAGCCTTCCAAAAAGTTTACAAAAACTTTGTTGTGACAGTTTAGTGCTGCTGCTTTGTCCTCAGCTAGAAAAGCAGATGCTTAACAAAAATTGAACAGCTATAAGAAACAATAGTTGGATATTCAGCCCAGACATACTCTTGTTTTGTGTGGAATGTAGAAATGTTTTATCTGAATGGTTTCATCATTGTGTGTGTGCATGTGTATCAGAGAGTAAGATAACTGAGTTTTTGTGAGCGGGTGTTCAATTTTAGCGAACAGGATCCTATTTCACTTAGAATTTGGAATAACAAGTGACACCTGCGTGACTTAAGGATCTATCAGGTTTGAATGTTATAATGATTACACCAGAGCAATAGGTGTATATATTGGTCAGGCATATTTTGGTGGGGGGGGGAGGGGAATACACATCAAGTTATGTGAATATTTAGGGATATTAGAGGCAAATAATATCTATTTCCTTGAAATAAATAGTACAAGATAAGAGATGGGAGTTGGAAGAGACACTGTGTATAAGAGGGACACAATAAAAAATAATTTTTTTAATAATGCAGACATTTTTAGCAGTAGTCCTGTTAGGAATTTACAAACCAGGCTATTTACTTACTGTGGAACTGTATTTCATATTCTTTTTGATAAAATAGAAGATTATCTCTAACATTACTGGAGAAGCCTGAAAAGATTAGAAATGCCACTCTTCTAGCCAATTAAAAACAATACCCAAGACATGGAAATAAAACACTTTTGTTCTCAGAAAACCACCTGAGCAATTTCATCAAAAATCCTTGTTTCTATTAAAGCTGCTTTAAAATCAATATAGTGAACTCAATTGAGGGCTTTGCACAGCCACCACCACCACATTTGCTTGTGCTGCAGGACCAGATGCTCATCTCCCTCGCTGAAGAGGCATTTAGCTTGTGGCAGATAGCTTACTGCATGTTATTATGTATGAAACTAACATGGTGTTGTTTAGTACAGTCATTGCTTTTGAAAAAGTTGAAAGAAGATTAAATAGAAAGAAAATATGGTAATATTTGAGAATGATTTTACTAGCAAGATTTTCTTACTTTACTTAAAATCAAAGACATGATTCTTAAAATTTTCTCATATATAAAACGTGAAATATTTAGCAGAGCAGAAGTTTTAGTCTTTTGGAAAACAACGTCTCCTTACAATCCCCGTGACCTCATAGCAGCTGTTCCAGGCTATTAGATGGTTAATAGGTGTGCCAGAAGAGAAAAAACATTGTCAGATGTTATAGCTGAAAGTGAAAAGGATTCCAGCTTCCACAAGAGTTTTGCTTTGAATCTATGCATTTAGAGTTTATAGTTATATACATGCGATAGGAGGAAGGAAAAAAGAGGATGTTTGAAGAGCCTGTGTTTTTCTTACTTTTTCAAGAAGCTTCCACTGCTTGGTCACTAATTACTATAATTTCTGTGATTGAGAATGACTGAGTTATGTGTACCAGGGAGATTTTATGATAGTGACTGTCTCAAGCCTGCTGTGTTCAAAAGGACTGATATGACTTAAATATCCATGTCCTGTTGAATCTCTGTTACAGCTCAACATATTTTAGGTCCTTTGAAGTTTTATTCCAATTCTCTCACATCAGACGCTTCAGTCAGTTACAATTGCTTCCAGTCTTTGCCTGCTGCTTCTGCCTGTGGAAGACAGCAGGCACTTTGCTCTTGAACAAGAGCATTTGTGACATGGATCCGAGAAAGCAGGTCCTCACCTCTCACACCAGACTCATGTGATTCTCTTAGCAAATGTCAAAGAGTGAGTACAAGCATTAACCATGTCGTGTTTGGTGTCGTATAATCCAGGATTTATGTGAAAAGCAGGAGGCTGAAGTAATTTCAGTAGTCTTAGATGCTCTGCTTCTAGCTGTCTGATCAAGTCCCATTTTCCAAGTGAGCAAAGCCCTGAGAATGGCATAGCAAGGCTGAGGGCTGAGTTTTCTTGCAGTACTGGGATAACATTTTAGCAGATTGCATTTAATTTTCCGCTTCTATCTCTGTGCTTAATGCTACACCACATATTTGGGCTGGTTTTCAAAAACTGGAAAATAGGCTTTGCTTAAAAAACCCTAAAACAACCCAGTTTCAGAAGGTGTGGGCTTCCTTTGTCTCAGATTATCTGAGTAACTTTTATAATCTGAGAGAATAGATCTGCAATTTTACAAAATGACCTAAAATGGAGAAATGCCACTTTTGGACTGCATCTGCAGGTGTTGCTGGGCTGGCAGGCATCATATACCCTTCCACAAATGCCTGCTGTGGGACTTTCTCATTTTCAGCTTCAGTTTTTGCTCTTCTGCCTCTGTTGGCAATTTACTCTGTCTGTGAAGCTACCCACACACATACACACTTGTGGGCTCATTCTTTAGATGAATGTTGCAATGTGTAGATAGTGTTGACAGAGATTTTCTGGTTTTCTTTTTTTCTTACTTCATTTGTATAGATGTTACTGTCTTCTTCAGAAGAGGTGCCTGGGGCCACTGAACCAGAGGACCTGTGTATCCCCATGAGGATTTTATCACCAAGGAAATGTTATTAAAAAGATGTCTCTTAAGTCTTCCACTCTGTCCTGATTGTTTTTCTCTGTAATTGGTAGGTCTACTCTTCCAGGGAGCCCTAAGCTTGCTGTCTGCTTTTTCTGAAAATGTTATTAATTAAGCAGGAAGTTGGATTACTGGCTTGAATTCGTAGGTGCCCTTGACACTCCAGAGGGTTTGTGCAGTTATCTAGGTATTGTTTATACATGGCAGTCTTTTTTAATTACCTTTGATCCTAAGTTTTCAACAGTTCTTTCTTCTCTGCTACCTATAAGCCTGACAGAAGGATCATACAACTGAGAAAATGTAAATTTGCTCTCAGGCAGAGCTGAATAGGCTATTAAAGACGTTTGCTTATGAGTCCTTTGACCGAAGTCATAAAATGTGAAAGCAGCTTTACAGAAACCATGTAAAAATGTTGCATAAGTTTGGAAACCTCTGCTCTTGTTGCCCCCACTTCAAACTAAGTGTTCCAAAGGAGTACATGCGTGTTAAATAGCCTACCAGAGACAGAGGGAGAGAGGCAGTAGCACTGTTATATTTGTTTAATTTTGACTGCAAGGTTCTTTTTTTTTTTCTTTCCTGCAAGTCAAATGGTTGGTGATGTGCCTGGGGCTGCTTCCATCCCTCCTCCTATGTGGTTTGTATAATCTTTAGAAGGTAAGGGTGATTCAACTGTGAAAGGCATCTGTCTTATCTTCAAAGGGTTAAACATGCCAGTTCCTGTAGAGCGTTATTCCTGCTGCTTTTAGTGATGTCATGTCTGGGTGGAAGTGCCATGGAAAGGACTGTGATACCAAACAATGCTCTTCTAGTTGAACATACAGTGCAACTGTTGATTACAGAGAAATTATGTCACTAGCTAGGGCTGCTGGAGCCAAACCCTTTTGCCATCACTCACTGCCTGAAAAAACTCATGCCTGGACAAACATATGTGTTAAGTCAGTGAAGGAGGACAAGAGCACTGAGGATGCATCTGGGGATTTGCATGTATCATTTGCAGTCAGAAAGTGTGACATTCATTTATATGTCTTAGAAAGCATCATTCTTATTTATTGTTTCCCCAAACCTTTCATCAACAGTACTTATCACAGCTCTTGCCTGCACAGTGATTTCCTTTCAGCAGATCTTTGAGCAGAGCAAATGCTACTTCTGCACTCTGCTCTGATGCCTGCTCGCTGCTCCAAATTGCCTTGATTCTGTGTCTTTTACCCAGCATTTTCCATATTGACTTCAGCTTCTCCTTATCTTCTTTAGGGAAAAGATCTGGAGGAAGTTTTGCTACTGACTTTGCTTTTGCAGTAGAAGTTGCCCACCTGAATGTCTACTTTCTCTTTCTTTGCAGGAGTAAATTTAAATATTTCCTTTAGGTCGGTTTATTGCAACAACTTAGGATGATGAATCCAAATAAGCTATACCCTCAGCCTTTTACATTTTATTTATTTGGCATTCGTTTTTCATCACACAGGCATTACTGCACTTGATCACACAAGCATCATTGAATCCTAAGCCTGTGTCAGACACTTAAGGAAAAGATGCAGAAAACCTAAACTGGGCAATTACTTTGAATCATTTACAGTTGTCTTATCTGGGGATGTTAAGTCCATATAATTGAAGCCAAGAGTAGTGTTTCAGTTCTGTTGAAACCAGTGTGGGAAGCTCTGCAGACTCCAGTAAGATCAGTATTTTGCTGGCAATTTGTGCCAACTCTGGAGGTTAAGATAGTAATTTTTCTAGAAGACATTCATTCTTATAGCTTGGAGACTTTATAGCTCTGTAGTTTTGAAGATACAGTTCCCTCTGTTCGGTCAATAATGTTATCTTGATAGGTTACAGGGATCTTTCGGTAGTGTAACCTTCCCAGTGGTTATGGCCTAATCTGCCCTTCCTGAATGTCATCCCATTGATTTTTGTGGCTCTGCTGTGCTCGGGAAATGCAGCTTTTGTCAAAGCCTTCTTTTACTGGCAGGTATTCCAACTCACCAGTTTTAGCTCTTGAGGTTCTCTTATTGGTATATAGGCCCTTATTGCTTCTATTTCTGGGCTTGTGCCTCTTCCCTCTTTTCCCCTCATTCACCCTCCATACTCTCCCCCCCTTATTTGTTGTGTTTTTTTTTTCATTCAAGACCTCTAAATACCCGAAAGTAACTAAAATGTACCTCTTCCATTTTGATCTGTTTTCCCTGTAGTTCACTCCTGGGTATTCAGTTATCTCTTGGTTAGTGGCTCAGAATTTTAGAAATAATCTTTTCTTTAACATTGTGCAGTGGGGAATGTGTTGGTAAACAGAACACTCTACCCATAAACCCATTCAAATATCTTACCAACTCAGCTCTTAAAAGTGAGCACTTGCCTATGCTTGGAAGAGTTCTATCAACCCTTCAATGAATGCCTGTTTTGCTGGAATATGCAGGAACTCGTGAGGGAGTTATCTGGCAGATACCTTCAGTTGGTATAATCAGTTGCAACATTCCTCACCTTCAAACTAATCGGACCTGATTTGATGTAAACTCCATCTATCTGGAGTCTAAATCCAGGGTGCACATGAGAATCAGGTCAGGAAAGATTGTCCACAGTGGGTCTGATTAGCAGATGCATTTTAGCTTGATCAGTGCTCCTGGACTTGTAGTGGAGGTTGTGATTCATATACTGTTCCTTGTATGTAAGAGAGCTTGTCTATGCAGGCACCTGTCTGTGAAGGCTTTTATTTTCAGACTTTTGCTGCTATCGTCAGATATGGTTTCACTAAATGTGCTCAGTTATAGTGAAAGATGCATTAAAATGCACTGAAGTAGTAGTTGTGTTTGACTCTGCAAAATCTAAAAACAGTTCCTTATGTTTGCCTCTTCCTCCACCTTCACTGTTATGCACCTATTCAGGAAATAGCAATTAGGCACATTTATTTGGTAAGGCAAGGAGCCCCTGATCAAGCAAAGCGCTGCATGTCTGTGAAATTCCAGGTCATGCAAGGACGGTGAGTCCTGTGCAGCAGCCCATGTTGTCATGATGCTACTGTGATGCTGTTTGCTGCCTGGTTGCGCAGCGGGGGATGCAAGGGCCATTTTCCTGTGGCAGTTGCCAGTCCTTATCATATCTCAGCCTATAATGAAACTGTATGTCAGAATGCACAGGAATGTTACAAAGGGTCTCCAAAGTTTTGTGGTACAGACACCCACAGGTGGCAAAGCTGCCTATAGCCGCAACAGGCTGAATAAAGGGGAACCCCCAGACTCCCTCTTTGCTCTTCCGCAAATGTGATTCCAGAAAGAAACTGGTGTTCTGGTCTTGTTTTCAGCCGTTCCTTTTATCTGTGTTCCCATTGCAGTGAGACACTGTGTCACACAACAAACAAGTTGAATCTGATATAGGTGGATTAAAAAATGAACGCGCCTTTTTTTCATGTAAGTCCCTAATGAAGAAATTGCATAGTCAAAAAGTAATCTGTGGAGGTTTTGGTTATTTTTTTCAGCCAACTTTATCAATCGCTCTAATAAAGGCTGAGTTTTTTTCTTACACCCTTAGACTATTATGGCTGTGTTACCCACTTTATTATGGTAATACCTTCTACTTCTGCATACATAGGTACACCGGTGCAGAAGTTGTCTTGCAACATATTTTTTCTAAGCTGAAGCCCCCCCTCCCTGGAGAATTATCAAGGTTTGCCAGAAATATGTTTGACAGGGTCCTGGACAAAGACTCCCCTTCTTTTTCCCTAGATTACTGCCTGAAAGATGATAGAAGAAAAACCTCACAGATGCTTACTGCATTAAATATTGAGCTTTCCCTGTGAATTTAAATCTCCTATAGCTAATTTTTTATGATTCAGTAGTCAGTTATATTTGGTTTATATTTTGGAACTAGAGGGCAGAACAGATGGCAAACCCTCTGTTTAAGCTGAAGCATACCAAGTAACCCACAGTGCCTGGTGCCTTGTATCTTGCTAACCAGAATTAAGAAAAAAGTTGCACTCACCTTTCTCAACCTCACTCCCAGAGCTTTATGTGGAAACTGTTAGCAGAAACATTCGCCAAATCTCACTTAGTAGCAGCACCATTCTGCTGCTACTCAGGCCAGCGAACTAAGTCTGGTTTAGAGTAGCTAACATCAGGAAACATCAAATATCATGAGGAGAACATCAGATACCATGAGCAGAAGCATCCTTATAAGACAGACACTATAAAGTGTCCATTTCAGCAGCGTGGGCATAAATATGTGATTAGAAGTGAGGGCTTTGGCCAAAATCTAAGTCCAGCTTGGAACACTTCAACGATTCTTAAGTGACAGTCTTAGTAAAAGAATGATCTTGGTCCTTGATAAATTTCAGTATGCAATACAGTTGACCACTTTAGTATCCTTGTGTCTTTCAATGACATACGGAGGTTTTCATTCCTTTTGGCTTGCTGTTTTGGTTTGTTCCATGGATGAGGTGCAGGCAGGACTCCATTTCAGCTGTAGGTAAGTTTTCAATTTTCCCTGCTTCAGCAAATTATTAGGAAGCTTCTATTAATAAAATATTTGCTTTTACTATAGTATTTGCTTTTATTTCTACAGAGAAAGTATAACAGAGCTGGTAGGGTATCAGATGATGCAGTACCTTGCCTTTGCTTTTTTTAGAAGAGATGCCAGATAGTTATTCCAGAGATGTAGGCACATTACCTTTCAGAGTAAGCAGAAGCCATGAAGTGGGAGAAGGCAATGGAAAATGTGTGATGTAGAGTTCCTTGATGTTGACTTTATGAGATTCCTTTCCCTTATCACCCATTTAGAAGAAAGTTTATCTGATGTCAGCTGTAGGTTTAGACAGGTGTGGTCACTAGCTGGCAAGTAGGAATTATTACCAGAGATGCGCCTGCATTCAGAGTTTACCTATCGGGTAAAATAAAGGCCGGTTCAAACCCCTCCTTTCTCTGCCTCTTTGAATTCTTCTTCTATTTTTTTCCTTTTTCTTTTCTGTCCTAACATTAATCTGGCTGTTTCACCACCATCCATCTATTCCCCTACCTACGCTCTGTATCTTTTTAGCAGCAGTTGTGATCTGTCAAGTCTTTGTGGTATCATGATGAGAATTCAGAATGACACAGTGCTATTCTGTATTCCTTCCATCTCACCCCTTTCATTAATTTCTCATTTCTTTTCTTCTTTCCTTCTGCCAGTCTTCCTCTTGCATCCAGTTTTCCATTTTGAATCTAAGCTGGTCCTGCTTTGAGCAGTGAGTTGGACATGGTGACAATCTGTATCATTCTGTTCGCTACCACCAGCTTTACTAATCATAATCATCTTATGTGGAAATACCCACATTTTCATGTCACTCTATAATGGTCCTATGAAAAGGCAAAACCCCCAAACCTGGAATTTGTTTTGTACCAAAGTGGCATCTTGGATTAACAACAGTAATGTTAGTTTAATACTGTACATCAGCCTTTATATCATAGTGTATTTTGTACATCTCTAGTTAAAATTTAGGCCTTTGATACATGATCAAATTATCATGTCAGCTGAGTGCTGATGATAGTCTATGTATGCACGTATAATCCATGATATACTTGAGGTAACCCTGCTTAGCTTCACTCGTAATGAAAAGCTTGTACTTCCTGGAGTTACTGTTTCTGAAAGCACAGAGGCAGTGTCACAGCAAATGAATTGACAAGTGGCAACCGTTTGAACCAAGGTGGATTGAGACCTTAGTTCAAAGGTTCTGGGTTATGTATTCTGAATTGATTAGGGCTGGGCTTTCAGTGGCCAAATTTCTGTGGGCAGATATTATTTTTTTTAAAATCTTCATTGAATACTGCTGTGTTCAGTTGGTGGCCCTGTTGATACTTGTGATCTTTTTTTTCTAGTGTGATTTAGTAATCTGTGTGAAAAGGCATCAGAATCTGGTCTGACAAACAGAAGACAGCAGTAGAGGCTCCCCTGCCCCCCTGCTCTTGAGTTCAAGACTGATGCCACTTTCCTCTGAAAGTGAAGTATTTGCTGCGTTTAAGATTTCAGTTCTTCCAGAGACTCCTCACACAAACTGTTGGGTCTTGTGACCTTAAGGCCATAAATCACTTACTTAATACACACTCTTTTTGGAAAATCTGCCTCTGAACACACTTAGCCTTGGAGAGAAAGGATCAAGAAACTCATAACGGTAAGCAGACATGGCTTGCAAGCTAGGTGACATACTCCATGATCCCATCCCTTGCAAAGCTTCAGTAGAAATGTCCCAGTTGTGTTATTGTGTTCACATGCTACTGCCAGGCAAATATACTTCCCCCAGCAGCCCTTTGCTTTTTATCCTCTTTTTTTTCTTTCCTTTTTTTTTTTTATTTCCATTTTTTGAGGGGGTAGGGGGAAAGGGGCAGCAAGGGGTAAATGTTGTAGCAGCACTTCAGTCTGACATTCACGCAGCTATAAGAACTGTGTTTTGTCAATTGCTCTCTGAGCTTCACTTCTTACATAACACATTCTCAGGTTAAGAGAAGCTGGGGGAACAGAAGAGTGTTTCAATGATTAATATCACTGCTGGGCACCCGGATGTCAGCGAGCCGCTGCAAAAGAGATTAAAAAAAGAGAGGAGATTGAGGCTAGTTTTCTGCTGGATACCCAAAGAAGAGAAAGCCAATTTTTTTAAGGTGTTGAGGAACCAAACTGTAAAGTAGGTATCTTCATATCTGCATGTATCTTTTAGGTCCGTAATTATTTTCAGATTGCAGCCCTTTTTTACTCCTGAAAGATGCTATTATCCTATAGTGATTACAGAGTTAAGTAATACTTCTGACTTCAAAGAAATCTTGTCCTTTTTTATGGTGAGGAATCAGCAAGAAAAAAATCCCTGTTATTGTAGAAGTAGGCAAAAAATCCTTAGATCTGGACAAAGAGAATAAGGAGCACAGTATGCACAGTTGTAGTGGTCTTAAAAGCAGTGATGCTCTACTCTGAATTAGTTGTGAAGGTTTTTGTGCACCATTCGAGGCAAATGCTGAGGTGCATTTAAAATGGTATCTTGCAGAAGTCCCTCCCGTGTGTTTCCCATGTTTATCTGTGACAGTGCAGATAACAGAGATGGAAATGGACTTGCATGCTCAAACCTTCTTCATGTAACAGCACATTTTCTGCTGTATGAAGTGGTTAAAGAAGTTGGAAGTGACTTATTGATGTCTTCTATTTTTAGCAAGTAATCAGAACCAATTTACTCTCCTTGATCGGGTAGTGTATAAGAAAGCAGAGGAGAGGCAGCCTAGGGGGGTTTGTGAAGCATCTTACTAAGGATGTTTCTCCTGATATCCTTGATGTATTTAACTGTTCATAGTAGTGTTTCTGTTTCCCTTCCTTCATTTTGTTAAAGCTGTGCTATTAAATATTGCTACTGATCTGAATGCTGTTAGGATTGAAAGTATTGTAGGCTACGAGAATGTGGTTATGATTGTAGCGTGTAAGCAGTTTTTCTGTGACACCATTCTTTACAGACTGCTGTTCCTGGGAAGCTTATCTAACTTCCAGGACAGGAAATCTTCTATGAAGGTGACAAACTCTTAAATGACTCTTCAAGGTGTTTATGTAGGGTGTGATGTTTTTCAATTAATTAACCAGTGAACACCTGCAGACACCCTAGTGCTTTCTGCCAGTTGGAAACTGTTCATGGATGGGAGAAAGAAAATTGCTTGTACTGCAATTTTGCATGGACTTGGAAAGCGTGGGGCTGCTCAGCTCTCTAGAGGAAAGGCACTGTTCTCTGCTTCATTACATTCATTAAACTACATTACAGCCCTTAAGTGTCTGCAGCAATGCTAGGGAATCAATACTGCTCTGCGTTTCCTCTGCAAGAGTCGTTTTCTGAGCTCTAGTGCGCTCTGTGGTACTACTGACCTTATCCAAAAAGGGAAAGAGATACTTAATCCAACAGCTTCTTTGTCATTCTTTCTCCTCACTAATCATGAAGGCCAAGTTCACTTTCATGTTAAAGATAGAGCGTATAGACAATTTTTCTGGGAATCCAGCCATTGCAAAGAATTGATTTCACCTGCCCTTCCAGAACCCTGGAATTTTCCTGGGCATGGGCATTCTTCAGTCCTCGTAAACCTCCTCCTACTCTCCAGCCTTACCTCTCATTGCAAAGCTCTTAGTTTCTATGATGAATAATGCTGCCCCCATGCTTGAGTTTCCCCCTGTCCATCTAATAAGCAATCACTTAGTGCTGGTAAGAGGGAACTGCCTGCAGAAACTGATAGCTGAATTGCGGCAGCCCTCTTCAGGTGAAGGCAGCAGTGAATACAGATGAGAAGAGCAAGTCGCTTGATATGAAGTGGATTTACAGACTACATGCGTGTGGCTAGAAAGGAAAGGGTTTAGGAAAGGGTGCTATTTGAGGTGAAGAGGTGAGATTGTGCATTTCAGTGTCAGTAGGTGTAAGGGCTTGTCGTGGTTTAGGCCTGCCACACAGCCCACTCACTGCCCCCCCCCACCTCCTCCCTCGGCTCCCGGAGGGATG